>JAVYIG010003279.1:170000-203629 GCA_035222895.1 Strongylocentrotus droebachiensis
CAATTGTATTTTTCTTTTATTGCTACATTGTTCTAATAAAATGCAATGTCTTCGGATACAACATTAATGAGTACGAACTTTGTCTAAAAGTCCATTGTATTTGAGAATAAGTAATTGTGAACCTCTCAAAGTGTTATAATCAATTTAAGTATTTTAAAGCTTATTTCCCTTTTTGTTTAGTCCCTATGATCAAACGGTCTTACAACACAAACTGTTTATGCCAATTCTGCTCATGCATCTGCATGGTTAAACAGTTTGTAGGACTCTGAATCAAAGTTATCGAGCCAAACCACGAAATGGTGAATGCCTTTTATTTCTCGAAATTGTTTTTTGTACCCATGGGTAAATTCGAAAAGGCTTGGATGGTCGTTAACGCAACGCTATACCAAAGGAAGTGTTAAGCAATGTTTTTTCAACAGACAAGTTTTCATTCTATAAAAGGCAACGGTATTTAAATTAAATATACACCGTCTTTCTTTTTCTTCAAAAGTTGCTTTTATATAATTAGCGATTTGTCAACAATTGAATCATGTAGAGAGGGTTCTCCATAACATTTCAGTGTGTAGAATAAGGGATTTAAGGCAGCAACTTATCACCACAGGATTTTTATGTAGAAACATGCAGGCCTAGACCCAAAATCCAAATATCCTTTTTCAGAGCAAAACCATGAAGAACGTATAGGCCTACACTTGTCTTTGGTAAACTGCTTGTCAAAATAAAATGTAGTTGTATATTTATTTTGGAGGGGGGGTTATGTAGAGTATTTTCCTTGGGTATATTTGACATAAAGGTGGACAAAAGAAACGGGTGACACACAAAGAGAAAAACTCAAATCAAACCCCAAAAAATGAAATTACAAATTCACACATGAAAGAGGAAGAGTTGGGAAATACAAATATCATCTTAGCGTTAGAAAAAACAGGTCATAGACCTTCATGTATTGTCGACACAAAGGTTAATTTCAAGTCAGCATAACACATGTCGCTTTCACACACAACACGTATTGGCCTACTCCAAAGGCTCGCAATACGTTGTTTTTTAATAAATATCATCAGTTCTTACAAGAACTACAGAATACCTTTCCGGAATTAAATCCTGACCAGATAATCAACGCAGGCTTTGTTTTATGCGTGTTTTCCCTTGAGTGTCGTGACTACACAACGCGGTGTTATTCCTACCAGTTATAAGAAACTGCTGCACTAACATCGACGGGGTCTGCCGCTGCAGACTATCGCCTCAATGACCTTGCAGTTGAAATTGTATTATGAAGAGGGGTGTGAAAATATGAAATACAAAAGCAAGTGTGTCGAAAACAAAAAAACACGTGTATCAGATGAGCTGGTGTGAGCATGGTGTGAGTAACGACATGACTATAAATTTGATATTGATTTTCCCGTTTATAAACCTTCCTGCATAGCTTTACTACTTCAGAGTGACTCATTAAATAATTCATTATTTTTTAATTAAATTGAACAACATGGAATCAAACAAAATTTAACTTTATCGGGAAATTAAGTTAGAAAAAAAATTAAAAGCAATATTAGAAACGTTTCCTTTATTTATTAATAGATCGAAATTAATATTTGCCTTTTTTTGCTTAATGACGTTAAATATACAGAACATCGCCCATCTTCAGATTGGGGAGGGGCACTGTCATAAATCAGAAATGTAATTCTAAGGGGCAACTCACCCTTCTCCAGCCCCCCCCCCCCCCTTTCGCGTCCTATGAGCAAGAAGCAAGTCATTTTTTAACCCAAAAAAATCTTTACCTATGATTTTATCCAATACCTATGGCATATAAATGTATGCAGATGACGGTTTTGGGGATTATCCTCAGGAAGAATGATTCAATTTTTAAATTATATTTTGATAATGAAATTAAATTAAGTGAATCAGCGATGTAACCTATGAAACATAATGTTCGTAAATAAAATTATCCATGGCAATTTTTGCATTTTTACGAACTACACATCAATCATCTCTCAATTTCCAAATCTAAACCGATATACAATACCAGTAATGCAAATCAACCAGCAAAAGAATGCAAGTTATAATAAAGTCACTTACACTTCAGTTAAAAACCTATTTTCGTGAATGCACATTTCGGAGAAACAAATGCACTTTCTAAAATACAACTCAATTCCAATTTAGTAAAAATTACCGTCAATATATAGAATAGATCGAGGACATAATGAAAATGGCGAACTCTGTCAAAGCAAAGTAAATGCACATCCATCAACCAATTTATATCATTTGAATCCTTAGATTGACTGCTAATCCTCACTACTCATATATTGCTTTATAATTATTATGAAGCATAATTTACCCATCAATGCCGGCATCCATCATTCCAATTTATATCACGGATGAACTATAGTATTTGCGTCGCTTTGACAGTGGTCAATATCTATTTTTTGACTTTTGAGTTGTATTTTTCTTGTTGTTATTTTTTTGTGTGTTTTAATCTATTTTCAACTGGAAGGCGTTGTTCATATCCTTGAGCAGTGGGTTCCGTGTACTCTGCATGCGACGGGTGAAAAATGGTATAATGAAGTCGTAGTGTAACAGTGTACATGAAAATGTACATTATACAGCATTATACACTAAATTTACATTTTAAAAGGGGGAATAGATAAGACGGCAAATAGTGTTATAAATAGAACACTTGTGTCAAAAATAGTAACTGTTATCTTACGATCTGTCTGTATTAATATGGTAGAATAACAAATAATACGACTAGAAATATCTGACGGTAACAATGTCATGCACATTCGTAATGCTCCAGAGAGGGAAATTGGTGCTGATATCATCATGTCGATTTTATTGGACAGCCTGTACACGATCAGAAATGTTTCAGGGTGCCAAATGATGAATACCGTACTTCAATCAATCAATATACCAGACAGATAAATTAAACAATTAACTATTTTCCACCTGCGACATTCATTTGGTGATGCCTGACGAAAACGTCGATTGTGTCATTGGATACAATGATTCTCTCCTGTACTTAATTGGTTACAAATTATCTCTCTCTCTCTCTCTACCTCTCACTCTCATTCTCTATCTATCTCCCCCTCTTTCTCTCTGATATTGTAACTCTCTTTCTTTAATATTGTTAAAGAAAAATCTACCAATTGTAATAGTAGTGGACATTAAGAAATGTTTGTAACAGTGGTGACGACGAAGGCGAAATCGGTAGTAGTATAGTAGTAGTAGTAGTAGTAGTAGTAGTCGTAGCAGTATTAGTGATGTTGGTGTGGTAGTATTAGAAGTAGTGAGTAGTAGTAGTAGTAGTAGTAGTAGAAGTAGTAGTAGAAGTAGTTAGAGAAGTAGTAGTAGTAGATGGAATAAGGAGAAGAAGACATAAGAATGTCTGAAATACAGCAGTTGAAAAAAATTCATGAAGTAACACAAAGTAAGTTGTACAATAATAATTACACTTACGACATAAAGTACAGTCTTAAAAATAGTGAATGAAAATCGATGCGCGTAAATACGAATGAACAATAGAGGGCGACGAGAAAACGATACACACTTCACACATTGACTTGTTCACACCGACATCGTGCATGTGTGGTGAACTAGCAGGCGTGCTTTGCAACCCATGCATTCCATCATTATTAACATTATCGAAACACTTCTGCAAACAGCACATAGCTGTTCAGAGGTTCATCATTTTATTCATCATTTCAAATACTACATTAACAAGCCTCAAGCTAATCATACTGTCATCAACCTCATCATGATCATTATCATCCAAATCATTATTATGGCCATCATCATCACCACACTATCATCATCATAATCATTGTCATATATCAACATCACGTCGTTTATCTATTAATCGTGACATTCAGCGTACAATCTTTTACCCCTGCCCAATCAACTTCAACATCATCAACATCAACATCATCATAATCATCATCATCATAATCATAATCATCATCATCATCATCATCATCTTCATCATCATCACCATCATCATCATCACCATTACCAATATTACCATCATCATCATCATCATTATCATCTTCATCATCATCATCTTCATCATCATCATCATCATCATCATCATCTTCATCATCATCATCATCATCATCATCATCATCATATCATCATCATCATCAACCTCTTCATCATCACCATCTTCAATATTACCATATTATCCGAATTACCAAAAAGCAAGTCATCATTCAATCTATTGCCATTACTAACTCGTTTCGATCTTTACTGTACCGTTCTTATCGCATCAACACATCACTCGCCGAAATGCCATTCATATACAATTCATGTAAGCATCATATCGCATGGACTCACCTGTTTTGTTGAATGAAAAGTGATTCAAGCGAGCCATCCATGTCGAAAAGAGACATAAAAGGGAGAGAATGAGAAAAGAAAATACATTATTAAAAATACTTTGTTTTATAACATAAATACAATTGATTCATAGCTTGAAGTCAAGATATAATCTAGAGGTGGATATGTAGGTTTAGACATGTAAAGGAATAGATCATTAAGAGGTTGGAAGATATTTAGAACATAGATGATAATATTGATACAAAAATGACCTGCAGGTGGTATCACTTTTAAAATAGGTTCAATGAAAGTAAAAAGAAAATGTAAAAAGGAAAGAAGTACATATACAGGACAGGTTCTGCCTAAAGCGTTTGTATTATAACCCTCACATGCTATCCAAAGTTCTTTGGTATTCAGTATCAGTATGCCTGCTACCAAACATGAAATATTGCAACGCGGAAAGTATTTTCTTCCAAACCCCGATCCACCCCCCACCCCCCCCCCCCCATCCACCCAACCCCCATCACACTGTCATATTCTCCTGCTGCAATTTCATTTGTCCTTTCTAATTCATATTTTATCACCCCCTCCCCTCCACCCAATGGTGCTCTAAAGATCGGCGACCTCTTTAATGAATATACCCACGCCACGCCATTGATTAGTAAGTTCACATCTAAGTTTGATCGCAAATTAATTACGTCGCGTTTCATAAGCTGACACCACACAAAATCACCCTGATTATACTTATGCATGCCATAGGTGATGTAAACTAGTATCTACTTAACAGTACATTTAATAAAATGAACTTTTACCGATACCACGTCTTTGTAGATAACGCGTCTCAAGGGGACAATAATTATTACAATGTTTGAAAGTTGTGTAGTTCTGTACAACTGTAACACACTGGTACCGTACGTATACTGTGTGAAGCAGAAGAAATGAATCGCACTTCCGAGTTTTGTCGCTAGAGGGCAAACTTCAAAACAACTCAAGTACACCATCGAGTTACGCAGTTTGCACATCGACTCGGCACAAGATCGTGCATGGCCAGAAGCACTTTATTTTTATTCCCACACGCGTCTATGTTCATAATGAACTCGATGAATTCTTGAACACGATTAGAACTTAGCTCACCGGTATTTCACCTTCATCACACGACGAATATTTATATTTCTTCAATGATCTGCGTTTTTGTTTGTTCTCCTAAAACTAATTAGAACCAAGTTACAATTATCTCTATCATATCATATACCTGTCTACTGTATTTTTCTCCTTTATCTTCAAATCCAAGCGGCTAACTTTCTTTCATCTCTGTTAATATATCTTATTCTTTGACCAAGATTTCACATTCGCTCAAGGATGCTTTAAGTATATCCAAGATCTTGCATTAAGGAACAAACCATGCATGAAATAAGAGATAAAATGCTATACTAAATTGAATAGTCCTGTTACTTGTGCATTGTACATGACTTTGTATATCATTTTGGCGCCAAGTAACTAATACCAAATCCAATGTATTTTCCAATTAAAATGGAACGTATGTTTTTTAATCATTGCAGTTTTAGTACCCTGAGCAAAAAGAACAGATCATTGAAATCCTGCCAAAGTTCCAATTGAAATGGAGCGTATGGTTTTTAATCATTGCAATTTCAGTACCCTGAAGTTTGGTAATTTATTAATTATATCACTGACCTTAAACTTATTGATATCATCCAGCGAATAACAAAGGATTGTTTTCATTTACACGATAGGTTAGTGACAAATGGATTAAACAAATATCAATGACATATTACATTCCTACCGTAATTTAAAGTAAAATGCCTTATTGTTATGTTCATCAACTACGGAAGCAAATGAATGAGAACATACTTTATACATGATATAAAGCTGTCAAATATTGTGTAATGACTGTTCTCAGTCTTCTCACGTTCATGTCTGCTCAATAGGGACTTTTAGAATGAGTAGACGAGAACACGACGTACGCCGACTGATCATACGTGTCAACGTACTCAACTGCCCATGTTGACTACAGTTAGAAATCTTTTAGATTGCACTCGACGATATACATGCATGCAGGAAGTAACACTATGAATTACATGACAGACAAAGAAAGAGGACAAAATATACAGTTCCTCATTCTACCCTCAACAATAGGCCATTTTCTTAATGTAACCAAATTTAATGCATAGGTCTTTGTGAAGTGCCTCAATACAAATTATTTCATTCACCTGATAGGAATAGTAGTATTTCAATAGTCAGAATGCAACTGCATATATTAAGTGTTGCTATAGGTAGGTCAAGCCATAATGTTTGTCTAACGTGGCAACAACTAATGTATGCAGTTAGGATTCTGTCTATTGAAATACTATTATTCTTATCAGGTGAATGAAATAGTTTGTATTGAGGCACTTCACCAAGACCTATGCATTAAATTTGGTTACATTACGAAAATGGCCTATTGCTGTGGTAGAACATCCCTTCACTGCTAACAGGTGAATATGTATGTGACACTTGTTCTACACATTTTTACATAATAGCAGGGAAGGGATGTTCCTTTGTCTACCTGAGGAACCGTATATTTTATGCCCACGCGGCATATACTAGTACCGTACTAGATTTAGGAAAATCAAGGTTGACGCATTCTCGATCGCCGACTGAGACGACGTGACGCATGCGCAGTGCCTTAAAAGGACGTCACACGTTGCAGTCAAAGCTGTAAACGTGTAAATCTAAAAGTCCCTAATATCAACCGAAGACGTCTTCAGTGGACCTTCCCCTATTCATAATCACGTGCTCTTGAATCGACGATTCGAGATGATTTAAGAGATCGATCTAATACTGATACTGGATTTGTTGGTGTCAGGAGTGGAATTATGATACATCCGTTACATGCCACTTATCAACTATTCCTCTACTTCATTGTATTGGATGACAACAATGTTTTTTTAAGCTGACACATATCATTGTGTGTAATGCTTGTCAATTCCAAGTTTGCTCATTATCCACAGAAGACACTAAATATTATGATCGCATCTATTTTTTTCTGGAAAAATCGACCCAAGGGCAACTTCAATACCCGATTGTATGCCCCAAATAAATCATGTTCGGATTATGTAAATACGTTGTTTTCAAGTTCGCACATATCAATATGTGACGCACAATGCTATTTATTGAAATTGCTTTAGGTTTATTTTTCGAAAATAGTTCCTATCTTGTTACCTATATGCATATTCACGTGCCACACCTTGTCACATCGACAAGAAAGACTTGAAGTGGTTGCTCTCATACTGGACATACAATGGGCCCCATTTCACAAAACTTGTCCAGGCGCGGATCTACGGGGGGGGGGGGGTTTAGGGGGTTCAAACCCCCCCCTTGGGCGGCCCAAAAAAAAAAAAAAAAAAAAAAGGAAAAAAAAAAGAAAAAAAGAAAGAAAAAAGAACGCACGCTGTAGAGAGAAACCCTTTCAAGTGCAAATATTGTGAGAAGATATTCAACTCATCTGGTAACTTAACCAAACACATGATAACTCTGGATATAACTGTGTATTAAACTGTACTTGATTTAAAAAAGACGTTATCATGCACTGCTTTTTATGGTCTCCATTGTGTTAATAGATGCCAGGAAAACATCATTTACGGGGTTCAAATAAACACCCCAAAAAAAATCGGATCGCCGCTTCGCGGCTCGTTGACGATGCTCCGCATCGTCATTATTTTGGTCAAACCCCCCCCTTAGCAAAAAGCTAGATCCGCCCCTGTTGTCATCAGTGACAAATGACAGTTTTTGTTATAAGCTATTGAAATCCTTGCTTCTAATTGGTTATCAACAGATTTGTCACTGATTTTTGTCATTTGTCATTGAGAAAAGGCTTTGTGAAACACTCCCCTGGTGTCAGGAGTGGGATTATGATTCGTCAGTAACATCAGTTATTACATTTTCATCGGCTTTGTATTTAAATGAATCACAGGAAGAAGAAGAAAAAACACATGTTATGTTCTCACTTCACGTTCTCACTCATTCTCGCTTTCTAATACTACTCATTATCCATGCGCAATCACGTATCGCATCTTGACTCGTCAACTCGAGAGTCTTTAAGTGGTCGATCTAGTACTGAATATGTTGGTGTCGGGAGTTGGATCACGATTCGTCACGCCTCGTCTACGGCTTCGATCGTGTATGGAGATTAGGAGATACTCCCGGCTCGGTCAAAAGTGCATTGCGCAATCAGGAAAGTGAGATTATGCAGTCTCTTTTTTTGTTGGTACTACACTGTTAGAAAAAAATTAAACAAGTTGTTTAAAATTTTAAACAACCCCGAGTTAACCGGTGAATCGCTCAACTGTTGTTTACAAATTAAACAAATTCAGGTTGTTTACATTTTGAACACTTAGTTGTTTAAAAATTAGGAAACCTTTTAAACAACAGTTGTTTAGTAATAAAATTGCACAACTCGGTTGTTTAAAGCAAGTTGTTTAAATTTTAAACAATAATGTTTAAATTACTAAGCAACTGTTGTTTATTCAGTATTACTGCACAACTGGGTTGTTTAAAAGGAGTTGCTTAAATTTTAAACAGAACTGTTTAATGGTTATTATCTGGTTGTTTGAATTTGTGAAATGACCTACTGGAACCACTCCTGCAATAATCACAACGATTTATACACTGTAACATGCAGAGCTTGTTGCCAATTTACTTCAACATTTGTTCATCATATTCATGGCAGTGACAGACAACATTATTATTTGTCTCTATAACTTCACCTAAACCCCATCGGCGAAGCCGAGAAGAACCAAGTCGTCGCCTTGCCCCGTGTTCCGCCATTTTCGTCTGCACTGCACACTATTGCACTGCATGCTTGCATGCATGTATTATGTACGTACTTTGTGCATATCGCGTATCGCATGTGTGTGCGCAAATTGCAATCGCGTATCGAGAAAATATCAACGACGCCCCCGGGACTTTTTAAACAACTCTGTTTAATTAAATCTTTTTGTTTTTTAATACATAGTTGTTTAAGCCAATCGAGCACTGATTTTTCGATTTTGAACAACGTTGTTTACTTTTTTAAACAACATTCTTTTAAACAGTGATATTTTAAACACCGTTCTAACAGTGTAATGTCGATCCGTAATGATCTCAATGCGGAAAAAGTAGAGGACGCGCTAAATTGGAAGCATGATATTTGAGAGTAACCCCCGGCTGATATATTTCTGGATGCTACGTACGTTGTCTAGATGAGAAATATATCTTACTCCAAACGATCTGTCAGCTACAGCTGACAAGAACGACAGCACAGGAGACCGGCGATGTCCATCTCGCAGGCCTTGTGGTAGCTGCATGTTCTGAGGATTTACGAGACTGACATTGTTGTTCTCATGCGCTGTCAGTTTCGTGGGCCGTCGGCCTACTGGGATGTTCCCAAAACATGATGTCGGACTGTCTCTCATTTTCATTTTTATGACAGGGAGTTGAGTATTCCTTCCAAATGTATATAAGAAGAAGGTAATACCACCGACATACCGACATTGTACAGAAAGTGAATGCAAAGTGATACATGCAAATAAATGGATGGGATGGCGCAGGTAATTATGCTCTTGAAATGACGTTAAGTGCGTCAACAAAAGGCGCGGTCTTTTACTTGATAGTGTGATATGGGATGAAGGCAAAATGCACAGTTCTATATTGCGTTGAATTATTGGGGCATATTAATTAGCGCAAGTAATAGCGCTATCAAAATGATGCCTCACGTGTAGTGGGCATAAGACCGTTTATCAAATCAAGTCTCCAATGCCAGACCACAGGAAGTTCATTGACTCTCCTTATCCGACACTACGTGTTATTATGTATGTCTGATGTACGTATGTTCTCCTTCAACGCGTTACTTGCTGGAACCAGCGAAACGGATTCAGATCACTTACAACGGATGTAAAATGTTACCTTAAGGAGAATGTTAAAGATGCGATTTCATTTTGTTTTTAAAAAAAATGTGTGTTAGCAATTTGAAAAGGTTTATCATGTAACACATGAGAATTGATGCATACTTTTATGTTTTGGAATCATCAACATGATAAAAAAAAACTGACTAAGTCTTGCTAAAAGTCACATGCACTGTACACAGAAATGTGTATATGGGACTACATACACACGTGGGATAAAAGTTTGGTCTGACCATTTCACCTTACCCTTTCTAAATTCGATAATGAGGGCATTTGAAGGCAGGCATGTTTGAAGGGTAATCATTTTCAGGGACTATTATTTTCATTAATGGCATTCTTCCACAGTAATATACACAAATGAAAAAAGGTCTTTTTGTTTTCACTTCCACCAGAATTAAACCTTCTCTTTCAAGGTAATACAAAGTTTCGGTATGGGGTCATGAATTTGGTTTAAATGAACATATTGGAAGCATATGCGATCCTACAATATTCAGTGATCGTTGTCGCGGTTGAAATCGAGTCTAAACTTATGAAATTGTAAATAATAAACTCTTTACGATATATTAATTAAGCTAGAAAACAATGTTTCTCGACTAAAATCAACCAATTAGCTATGTCCATTTTGAAATTATATATCACAACTACATATTCTGAGATTTGCATGGTCGCAGCTACCATTGTACGGCCGTAGGCGCTATTTGAATTTAACAAAATTTACCGGGAGCACAGGAACAAATTTATATTCAAATTTTCTCGAAACAGAAGTATTTTAGGGGCTAAATTTTCTAGTGCTTATAATTCATCCATAGGGGCATCCACATTTATCAAAATTGTAAAGAATCACTATCCACCCAGTTTTCAAATTTCCCAAAACTTTGTATTACCTTTAAGGACCGGTGTCTTGTTCACACACCATTACCCAGAACTATCAACTCCAATGGCTGCCAGTCAAGGAAATGATAGGTTTTAAACGTCTTCTGTCTGTTAAACTGTGGTCATTAACCTCACGCCAAAAGTACGTATAAGGCTGTCTAAGGCGACGGTCTCGTTCGAAGACAATATCTGCAGCAGCGAGCAAGAAACTATAGCTTGTGATGACGTTTGTTGTTGTTGGTTTGTTTTACCCAACTTCGAAGAAAACATGTGTATGGTAGAAGCAACCAGGAGACGGCTTCAAGTTATCTCCGAGGGACTTGATAATGAGGATTAATGGTTTACGACAGGCACACGTGCATCGACTTGGTTTTGAACCTGGGACCTCCCGGTAAAGAGACCACTGTGACCCCTAAACCATCGCGCCTCCTTTTGTCATTTTTTGGTTTCACAGCTGTGCGAAAAATGCACATTAGGCATTTTAAAATCTTAACCAGCGATGAAATAACATACCTTAAGCTAAAACGCACTGGTTAGAAGAAGAAAAAACAAAAGCATTATTGATTATCAAAGTGGCTTGAGAATTACGATATTGATAATCTCAACCTCAATTTGAAAACAAGGATGATTCCGATCACTCTTATTGAATTGTAACATATCTTTTTGTAGCAGACGCAATGTCTACTTCTAATCATTCTTTTCCGCCTGGAAATACCACCCCCCCCCCCTGCATTCACGTTTCAGCTCTTGTTACTAGGTGGTAGAACGATTTTCTTGTATAATTTCTGTAATTTTGTCCTAAGATAGGTACAGAATCTCTGCCTGTACCCCTCAGGAACATTGCGACGCGCTTCCGTTTTCCTTTTAGGCAGCTGTAAAGTAATACCGATTTTGGAACGATGTAGGGCTATTGTCCATGTATTCTTTTAAAAAAAAAACGAGCTCAATAAGACACCCGAGAAACATTGATTGATTAATTGGATTTTTCTACACACGTAATCTGATTTTTTTTTATACACCACTGCATCACTATCTTTACATTTAGTAAACAACCTGAGGGGTTGGGTAAAAACATTCATTCAATATTGGATCGATTTCACTCAACCTTTTTTCAGTGCATAGTGGTTGCTCCATTGAAAAAAAGAAAAAAAGAAAAGAATATAGTTTGTTTGATTTTCTGAGTTCGGTCATTGCGAAAAGCAGACAGTCAAATCAATTCTCAAAAAAACAGTCTGTCAAATAGATCGAATCATGAAATAACATTTGTGTTTAAATAGAAATAACTAAATAATTATGAGAAGTGTAGCCAAAACTAAGATCTATGAACATCAAAGGGGAAAGTATCAAAGAAAAAAAAAGGAGAAAAGGAGACAATAATGAAGAGGGAAGGAAAAAAGAGAGAAAGACGTAAGAGTGTACACAAACATTATGCGCAAATTTATTATACTTAGCCGGTGAAATTGAATACAGAAAGACGCCCACCACGAAGGGCTTAAATTTGAAAAGGAAATTAAAGACATTTATTTCTTCTCGGATCACCACACGACATCTGTCCAATAAAGGACCCAAGAGGCAAACTTGAGGTTGAGCCTTCAATAAGGCCATGGTTTAAGGTGAAAAGAATCACTGATTATTTCCCCCGATTTGGTTTTCTATCTTGCGAGAAAGGCAATTCAGTGGCGTATTGGGTACAGTTATTGAGAGGGTCACCAGTATCATGGGGTACGGGGAGGGAGGGGAGGGGCATCGGTCGAACTCGATGGATTCGGAAATACACATTAACTGGGCCACTAATTAATAGTAAAGGGTTAGTGTGTGACGACACGCAGCAATCTTCTTTTCAATTTCCCTTTTCCCTCTAACCTTTTTCTCTCTCTTTTCCATGTTCTTTTTGGTATTTCTCCCTTTTCATCATTCGATGGGGGCATGTATCCCATGTACCCCCCTCCCCTCCCTCCCCAACAGCTATACCATTGAGACGAGTCATCGCATTTTGCGTGACTGACAGTACCATGGAAAGGGGAGTTTGTCTACACTTAGGAGACGTGAATCGAATGCAGATCGATGCAATTTCCGAGGAGGATGGAAATGTTGGACGACGGCTGAACGAGAAGAAGGAATAATGCACCAGTAATGATACGAATTATCCCCTCTTCTTTTACATTGAAAATCCACCATAATTGCCAAGAGCAATTCTAATAAATAAAAGTATTCTATAACTAACGAGCAAACACTGGTGTCAACTAAATGCAACTGGTGACGTCATTTACACACAAAAACAAATCTAATCTCATCTTTAAGTAAAAGACTATTGATCAAGTGTTTGCCTCGTAAAAGATATATATGCTATGATTTATTTATTAATTCATTGCAGCTGATAGATGGATGCCCTGTACCCCGGAACAAAACAAAACAAATTAAAAAAGTACACAAATATGATATTTTAGACATTTGTTGTTCCAAAACATAATATGAACAAATGTTATAATTCCCCTTATTTTTCACAGATTTGCCCCTCCCGCCAACTAGAGAATCCTAGATCCGTTAATTTATTTAAATAAAACCAAAACTAATATCACTTTACCCCATCCCATCTAAGTTGCAGACAACGCAGCCATATCGATCTCCCCCATGCCACTCCTGCGCGTGGCGCTCCGTCACTCCTATAACTGTCAGTCCGTTTGACATGTCGCCGCTTAGGGATGGGGTATTTGCCCTCGGTTATATTCTTTAACCCTCTCACTCTCTTTACTCCTTGCTTTTTCACCCGCCATTCCCATTCCAACGTTTACCAAGATCTAGCTCTGGCATTAAAGCAGGTGTTGGGTTAAGATTCAGCTTTTAACTCAGCGGTGAAAATCAGATAATATTTCTCCCAGGGCGCCGAAGGCAGCTATGCCTTTGCCGTAACTGTAAACGGATTGAATTCGTTCAGGTGTGCAAAAAGATGAATTTTCGTTGACAGGAAGAGAGAGAGAGAAACTGGAGCAAGGGTGAATTTTTGGCCACAGGTGAGTAAATCTTGTTTGATAGGAACACATTGATCGAAATTATAAGCTTCCTCGAAAATCCTGTACAACATGAACAAGCTCAACTTCATCAGCGATGTAAGCTTCCTGAATGGAGGAAAAAACACTCTACCGGAAGCGTCATTTCAAGCCTGCAAAGTCAATAAGCCCACGTGCCAATAACCCAACGCAATGTTTGCACTCACTCGTAACTTTGCATTCACATTGTATATGATATCACCCCTAAATGGCTCGTCGAATCGCTGACGCAGTCCTGTGTCACCCAATAACACACCATGAACAACGGGTATTACATAGAGATGCATTTCGTATTCACTTGATGTATACGGTGCCACTCCCTCATGGTGCGTCAAAGAACGCGCCAAAGCATACGTCAGTAAATAACGCTTCGTATACAACATGCCTTAAAGAAGTGTAAGAAGAGGTTGACGGATAACGTGGGTGACGTGAAGGAGGAATTTAAGACAAATTTAAAGACAAAATGGTGGAAAGATGGCATACAAGAAAATGTCCGATTAACTTGGTCGAGGGCCGGGAGCACAGATTTCGGTCTTTTAATGGATTTCGCCTTCACTAGCATACAAATCTCGAGCACTTTCTGGGTCAGTTCGATTATTACATGAAAGTGTGGGGAATGTAATTTAAAAGTACATTATCGAGACGAGGAGATAAAATGAAAGAAATGAGAGGGGAGAGGGGAGTACGAAAGAGGGGAGAAGGAGGGAAGAGAGAGAGAGAGAGAGAGAGAGAGAGAGGGAGAGACGACAAGAGTAGTCAAATGGATAGAAGAAGAAAGAGAGAGATAATTTGAGAGATAGAGGGGGTGGATATATGGGCATAGTTTATAGAAAGAAAGCGTCTATAAAATAGGATTTCCCGGCCAAATTCGCGAGTTTGTCATTCAAATTAATTTGTCTTCAGGGGCGGATCTAGCTTTTTGCTAAGGGGGGGGGGTTGACCAAAATAATGACGATGCAGAGCATCGTCCACGAGCCGCGAAGCGGCGAGCCGATTTTTTTTTTTGGTGTTTATTTGAACCCCGTAAGTGATGTTTTCCTGGCATCTATTAACACAATGGAGACAATATTATAAAGCAGTGCATGATAACGTCTTTTTAAATCAAGTAACAGTTAAATACACAGTTACATCCAGAGTTATCATGTGTTTGGTTAAGTTACCAGATGAGTTGAATATCTTCTCACAATATTTGCACTTGAAAGGGTTTCTCTCCAGCGTGCGTTCTCTTTTCTTTCTTTTTTTCTTTTTTGTCTTCTTTTTTTTCCTTTTTTTTTTTTTTTTTTTTTTTTTTGGGGCCGCCCAAGGGGGGGGGGTTTAAACCCCCTAAACCCCCCCCCCCCCCGTAGATCCGCGCCTGGTCTTGCGTTCAAATTCGACGGTTTTAGTGCAGTCAGGTATATCTCGGGTTCATATTCCCTTTTCTAGTTTTCAAATCTATGGAATTTTCGTTAGAATCTACGTATTTTCATTCAAATTAATGAACAATGTGCTTCTTTCGCTTTTTGGTCATTCGAATTGGCGCAACACGATTTTCTGACAACGCGACGGTGTACTTCTAGCATTCTAATTCATTTGTAGCATTCAAATTAGCACTTTGTGCACTTAAATTGATGGTCAATATACATTTCTCGTTTATTACACACTTGTTATAGCTCATTCTTTTTCTTTCAAGATTGTTTTTTCATGTGTTTTTCATCATATTTCATTTTCTTGCATTTATACACTTATACTTATTAGATTTATCTGATATCCATCAGCATTTAAGTTTGATTGTTAAGAAGAAAAAAACGACTTGCATCTACGGATCTGATGGTCTCAGTATATTTGTAAATGTTCATGTAAGGAAGTTGTTTGTCTTATGTTTCATCATAAATTTATCATAATTTCATCATAATTTCATTATAGAAGAAGGGTACAATATTGTGACTGGGGTAGGGACTAGAGTCAACAATTTGAACATCATTGATTCATTATTTAGCCATGTCTTTAGCCATCGATCTGCTGGCGGGCAAGTAAACTATATATAAAACAAACTCTTTAAGAAAAACAGAGGGGTGTGCTGGGTATAAGAGACGATGTGAATTACTTTTGTAAAATTCCGAGTCTGTAGTAAAAAGGGGCGATTGAGGGTTACCCCACCTTTCCTGGGTATATGAACATGTCCGTGCAGAAATGCCATATCCCTTGATTTCGCCCCTTCTTTACTTTATGTCTGACTACACCCATCTGCATTGTCCTGAAAATAAATAAATGGAATAACAGCTTAGACCCCAATGGCAAATCGTGCATTTTAACTGCATTATTTAAAAACTGGAAAAGTTTGTTGCAATTCTTCCCCCTAACATTCCTAACTTGAATAAAAATATTACGAATACGAATGACAGGTGTTAATTTGAATGATAAAAATTACGCTTCGACAAGTGAATATTAATTTGAATGCTAGTTGAGCAGTTTCTAAATTGAATGACAGATCTATGAAACCCTTCGACCAAAATCCTAAATTAAATACAAAAACTGGAAAATTGAATGATAATTGGCATGGCAAAGCCGATCTGCGCTTACTTAAATGCAAAGTACATGTAAATGAATTCGAATGACAATTACGCGAATTTGGCCGGGAAATCCTATAGTAGAGTGACAGCAAATGAGAAGTGCAAACGTAATACAACAAGAATATGCAAAAGTGTCATTCAGATAACAAAGCCATCTATTCAAGGCGACTATAAAGTACTTCGACAACAAGTGCACTGAGCACATAAAAATGCATGTAACATTTGGTTTCTCACAAGAAAGGGAAAAATCATAGGAAATAAGCTGTGCAAAGTAAAAGTAAGAGATACACATAATAACAATACAGAAAGTACGGCAATATTGAAGATTTTTTTTTAAAAGTAGAATGGAGACCCTAAATCACTGAAGGAGAGAGAAGGGAGGATTGCTGCTGGAGAGTTAAGTTGTGGAGTACTGTTCTGGAATCACACTATCTATCACTGTCGAATGTACGAGCCAAATTCGAGGGGACAAGTGCTTTTACGGCGCTCGACTTTCGGAGAAAACACGGACAGTTGGTCAATAAAGAGGAAATTGCAAGGGATTCTTGAACAAAAAGAGAGATTTATGGAGAGTTCGAGATCTGGGAGTTTGGACAAGGGGTTTAATGGGGGCGGTGGAGGGTGGGTAGGATCGATGGAGAAAAGGGAAATTGGATGAGGGGAAGGAGCGGAACATTTAATTTGCGAGGTTGAATAATTAACAAACATAATCATTGGACATCATGTACAGCTTCAGGAGCAGTTCTAGAATAAAAATCTTGGAAGTGGCATTTCCATCATGCAATTGCCTTCAAGTTCAATCTAGTTTCCATACCCGAACAATCTTTAGAAGCAAAATTAGCACTGCGGTTTGGCAGATTAACTTAATGTATTAATAATGCCTTTGTAAATCATCGGCCAATACTAATCAACTAATGCGACCAATTACTCTGGAGCGGCGTGAATGACTGAAATGTCCAAAAAGCATATCGTGAAAATAAACAAAAAAATTGCACTAATGGGGGTTCTGTTTAACGGTTGAGTGACGTGTTTTAGGAGGGGTTGACATGGGAACGATCGTAGCAAACATGATGATTATCATTTCGATCCATCATTTGCGGATGACTTCCCATGGAAATCGGAGATATCGGAGATGGAATTGTGCGATACGTCCATTTGTTGTCCATCCCAAGGCTTACAATAGCTTGCAGGCACAAACCCGTATCAGTCGAATTGAACAAGATAGTTTCTAAACGAATAGACTATGCCGGACGGATTGCACGGTCTACTGCACCCCGTAGGCTTTGCACTACAGCTGTTTTATTGGACACAGTCAGAGATTGACAGATTATACTTTATGGACGTGTATCTAAGTGTCAAGTTAGAGTCTGTGCATCCAGACTAGGCTTACAATATGAGGACGAACGGAAGAGGAGTGGGCGATATATACTTGGTCTTCAGTGGCCCATTGAAATACCCTTCAGAAATAATGTTTTCGGGCTTTTTACATCTAATGTTGTTCAGTCCTAAACGGAGAAGTATTGACAGTATATACAATTACAGAAAGCGACAGGGGGGATAGCCGACGATTATGAATTTTTGATGACAATTAAAGAAATAGAAATTATCACAGACTTGCTGATGATTAAAGGCAGCTACAACGTTAAAAAGTAAAACCTTCATTCATCGCCGGGTTCTTTCTGCAACACAAGAAAATTCGGGGGAAAAGAAAGAAAAGGATAAGACATATACATAAAAGTTTATTCTATTCATGATGTACATTTACTGTTTGCTGCGACAGTAAGAAATCAAATCTTTCAACTTGGTAATGTAATTTGTCCTAACGCATTTAGTACGCAAAAATGAACATTTGCACCTCGAGCAGATGTTTGTTGAATCATGATTTGATTATATGATTTTCAGATTGATAGGGCGGTATGACATCTTTGATGTAAAATGGATCACAATTCATGTTTGTATAAACACGAATTAACGCATGAATGACCCAATTATAGGGTATCAGCGAGATGACCAAGGAGTTTATAACGGGGGGGGGGGGTAGGGGCTGTGTAGGTCTACTTTTATGTTCTTTTTAAATTTGATCTCCTTTACGTAAGCATTCTTTCCAGATCTATCTACCTTCGCATTTTGTTATATCTTCTTCCTCCTCCTCCTCTGATATTATCCTTGTTCCTCGGCTTGTTCTTCTTCTTCCCCTATTCTTCTCCTTCTTCCTCTCCCTCTTCTTTCCCATCTTCTTCTTGTTTTCTTGTTTTTGTTCTTCACCTCCTCCTCTTCATCCATCTTAATCTTCTGCTACTTCGTGTTCTTCTTCGTCTGTTTGTTCTGCTTTTTCTCCTTCTTCTTGTCTGGTGTGTTGTATTGCATGGTCGTAATAATACCTTTTTTAATATTTTACTATAGTATATAATTACCGTTTTCTACATGTTCCTTCTCTTTCATTACTTCTGCTTCTTCACTCCCCTTTCTACATTTCTTCTTCGACTACCATGCTATCCGTTTCTTATCCTCATATCATTAAATTCCCTTCACAAACATGCACGGCGTGCTTTTTGATAAACCACTGTTTATGCCTACGTGCTTGATACCATGGTGTATCGAATTTAAATCCAACGAGTAGTGCAAACAAAATAATTTCGTATAGAAAAAAAGCCGCTCCAGTTTACATTGGGATTTCAGTCATGCGCGTATATTGACATAATTCGAAATAAAAATGTGCACCTCAATAGATCCATCCTGATTTTTGTGTTTGTTATTTGTATTAAAGAGGGTACACTTTTAGAAAGTTTTCGCTTTCATTGAACAATAATGTGTATACGTGGAGGGTAACTTAATTAAATTCAATCATCTACGCTTCTCACGTTTGAACTCTTCCCATATAAAGAAAGGGTTGTTTTCGACTGCACTCTCTTATTTTCGCTTTTATCGTTTTAACCCTCCTCGATTCTTAATTTCTCTCTTCTCCTCTCTTGTTCTCTTACACTTTTCAAATGTTAACTTTTATTTGATAATAATTTTTCTGTAACATCCTCTTCAATTTCCTTTCTCGTTTGTGTTGTTTGCGATCTCCCTCCTTTCCTTTACCTTCGTAATAATAATCCAGAAGTCACCCGTTAATGGTCGTCTTTTTTATTATTCAATTATAATTATGTTTATTATATTATTTAGTTATGATTATGCTTACAATAATCATAATCTCTCTCTGTATCTCCTATGCCCCTCTCTCACTTACTCACGCTCTCTCTCTCTTCTCCCTTTATCTCTTTTTGTCAGTCCATAACCGACCCCTCGCTCTCCTTGTCTCTTAATGTCTCTGCCCAACCAAGTTGCCAACCCCTTCTTTCTCCCCCATGTTTTGTCCTCCGTCCATCTTTGTCATGAATATCTGGCACAGTTAGAAAGATCTTCAAACATCATTCTCATTCACACAATATTTGCTGAATCAATTAAGCCCTCCTCGTTCAAACCATCCATGCCCCATGACGCACAAAAATGAGATTTGATCTGAATATCTCCACATCAACCATAGGAATACATGAATTTTAAAGGTGGGATTGAGATGTTTAAACTCCACGTACGTTTGTCTGGATCTTGTAAGATTCTTTCACATTGAACATCAGCATGGGCGTCAATCCAAATCAGACCGTGGGGGGACACAAGTTCAGACAGGGCGGCGCCAGGTTATTTTGTAAGGGGGCGAATGGGCGCGCCACGCAGGGGGGGGGGGTGTCTGAGGGGATGTGCCCCCTCAGAATTTGAAGATTTTTGTTTAAATTGATGGATAGATGGCTTGATTTGGGGCATACTTTTGCAAAATTAAAAAGAAAACAGTAGAACGCAGGGGGTGTCTGAGGGGGGATGTGCCCCCCTCAGAAGTTGAAGATTTTGTTTGAAAATGATGGATAGATGGCTTGGTTTGGGGCATACTTTTTGCCAAATTAAAAAGAAAACAGTCTTAAGTTCAACTAACAAGAAACAAGAACGCAGGGGGTGGGTTGTGCCCCCCCCCCCTCAGAAGTTGAAGATTTTTGTTTAAGTTGATGGATAGATGGCTTGATTTGGGGCATACTTTTTGCCAAATTAAAAAGAAAAAAGTCTTAAGTTCAACTAACAAGGAACAAGGACGCAGGGGGTGTCTGAGGGGGGATGTGCCCCCCTCAGAAGTTGAAGATTTATTTGAAATTGATGGATAGATGGCTCGAATTGATGCATACTTTTTGCCAATTTAAAAAGAAAACAGTAGAACGCAGGGGGTGTCTGAGGGGGATAGGTTGTGCCCCCCCCCCCTCAGTAGTTGAAGATTTTTGTTAAAATTGATGGATAGATGGCTTGATTTGGGGCATACTTTTTGCCAAATTAAAAAGAAAACAGTAGAACGCAGGGGGTGTCTGAGGGGGGATGTGCACCCCTCAGAAGTTGAAGTTTTTTTTTTAAATTGATGGATAGATGGCTTGATTTGGGCCATACTTTTTGCCAAGTTTAAAAAGAAAACAGTCTTAAGTTCAACTAAAGAACAAGAACGCAGGGGGTGTCTGAGGGGGGATGTGCCCCCCTCAGAAGTTGAAGATTTTTGTTTAAATTGATGGATAGATGGCTTGATTTTGGGCTTATTTTTTGGAACAAGAACGCAACGGGGGGGGGGGGTAGATAGATGAATTTGTCGTTTCCATTATCAGCCATAAAGTTTGGAAGATACAAGGGATTAATTTGATTTTTTTTTCAGTTGGTGAAAGGATTTTCATCGTAAACCAATGTTTGAACTTCCGGTAATGTGAATGTAATATCAATGACGCTTCTAGTTCTATTAATAAAATCTGATCGCCTGATTTGGCTTGATTTTTCTCAACACAGAGAGAAAGAGAGGAAGAAAGAAAAAAAAAAAAAAAGATTTTAACCCCGAATCATGGGGGGGACATTTCGCCACTTGAAAATTCGTGGGGGGGGGGGGGACGTGTCCCCCCGTCTCCCCCCCCCCCCCCAGGATTGACGCCCATGAACATCAGTGAAAATGACGACTGATAATCATGGAAACAGATAAAATGTACTACGTTTTGGATTCCACAAATTAACAATTATATTTAGCTTAATTATTTAAAATAATTTCAAAAATTTGAATTTAATAAATGGCGCGAACGCAAACCTCATACGAGCATACAATAAGAGCTGCCCTGCCCCCTCCCAAATACTGGGGGGTGTGATGTCATGAACCTGTTTTGAATTCGACACTGTGAGTTGATATGCACCGTAATATGATGAAGCAGTTACAGTATTTAAGATCAGAGGACAAGCACTAACGGACAATCACTCCCCAAAGAAAACTACACCTTGGCAACCACCGCTATAGCAATGTACCAGGGATTTTGTTCTTCTCCTTTATATTTGAAACAAAAGAGAGGCAAAATGGCTTCATGGATGTTTTCCGTAAAACATTTTATTAATGCATTTATCTTGAATTTTCATCGAATTTGATTGTTATCATTGCTTACATGCAACATTAAAATAATTTGATCAAATCAATCAGTGAATATAACATATACAGACTACATCCATATCTACCGTAGATCGCTGCAATAAACCGCTAAAAAAAGTTTGACGTTTTCGTTAAAAAAATAATGATAATTGATGTTTATTATCAAACGCCTGCTTCATCACGAAAATGCTATGTCCATGACCGCATTGAAATCACAAGTCTGCCCTAGCTAGTTATTCATGTGTAAAACCTGGGTGTAAATACTATCTTATGGCCTTGCACATAATTACTCGGGGATCAGAGCTATGACATGAACAGTACTATAGCAGTTCGACTGACAATCGCCACCTTACATATCCCACCATGTTTATCACGCTAAGTCTAACTGGTTTATGAAATGCAGAGAAACGCGTTGACGTAATGAAATTTGTCCTTTGACGCCTTTCATCAGCTGCCAAGTTCAGCCCGGCAGATTGATGGATTAGCAAGGTTAACTCCTAATGAAGCTAGCCGACGATTTCCTCCACCTCGGCGGCGAAGCGAGCAAGACCTTGCCAAATTAGTGCGCGCAGTCCAAACATTGTTCGCCATTTTACACGGGTTGGAGTGGAAAACAAATGATGGCCCGGGTTTCACATGCTCTTAACTCCATTCTAGAATAAACACGATATGAGTCATTCTGAGAGCTTTCTTCGATTAAACAATTTATTTTAGTTTGATAACATTTACCCAACTTCACTCTGAATGCACACCTTATTTACACAGAACAATAATAATTGTACAAGGTGTTTTACCCACATTTGTCCATCTTGACTCAGGAAGTTTTAATTGGTAACCTGACTATGCTGGAGTAATAATAACTGCAGGGCACTCAGTTAGAGCAGTATTAATAGTGATGTGATTACCCTGGCTAAATAACCTCAACTTAAAGATAAACTTTAGTACTGTTAATGCGATTGCATTGTGAAAGAAAAGGTGTGAAAGGATCAGAAACAGTTGATCATGTAGCATGTAAGTATTGGTGTGCACTGCAAGGTTCTGGAGTCATCAAAATCATAATAAATTTGACCGAGTCTTGGTAAAGTAACAAACACTCACATAGAAAGCTATATATGCGACAACACACATGGTGTCGGGGATGGTACTACCTTGGTGTCCTTGTCTTTCTATGCTCATTACTCAGCCAGTATACATTTTCTTCCAAAATTGTTTGGCACATGTCATTTATTTGTAATCTTGAACATTCAGTGTAAGTTTCGTTTGATTCTGTGAGAATTATTTTTTTTTTTTTACTGGAGTTTATCTTTAATATCATTACATGTATTGTAGATGATAATAATAATGGCCTTATTACCCAGGGTATAGTATTGATACAGTTCGCCCTCAGGGTTCGGCAATCATCATTTTAAATCTGGCTAAGCTAAAAAGGCGCCGAAACATTCAAGAAATATCTTCCTACCGGGTACCCATTTACTTTACCTGGATGGGGTGTGGCAAATACATGTATAGATTAATATCTTGCCAAAGGACGATCTAGTGCCTTGACAGTGATATAGCGTTATATTTTACACCAAACTTTAGTATTACCAGCAGAAAGCAGAAAGCAGAAAAAAATTACAAATTATACTGCCTTGCTGGAGGAAAACAAATGATAATAAAATTCGTATGATTGATACCGCAGTTTGAAATTCGAGACAGGTGTTCAAGTTAAATATAATTTGCTTAACCACAACGTTTATTCAGCTCCTGGCAAATATCAAATTGAAACAAACCCACAATGGATTTGGTCTTGGTATGGGGTATCAGCTTTCGTGGTTTTACCTTCTTCATGTATGTCTCGACATGTTTATTTTAGGAAATGCTCCAGACTGCTCACAAATAATATTCAAACTATATAGAAATATTAACATGGGAAACACACGTCGTCAAAGAGTGGCGTAGCTACATTGGGTGTACGAGGGCATGTTCCTCCCATCAAAATAATGACGAAAAAAGGGGGAGTGAGAGGAGAACAGGGGTAAAAAGAAATTATTGTACCCGCAAACCACCCCTCACTCATCTCAACGGCATTATTTTTCTTCCCAATTTATTCACCCATGCCCCTCCCCCCGGCCTCCCCCTCCCCCCCTCCCCCATGACACCCGTGTGACTTTAATGAATGGATCCACACAGCCAAGACATGAAATTTCTTCAAAATCGCAATGGAGAGTGTTGTTAATTGTTAATTATCATTTCGAATTAGAAAAAACCCATATACAGTAAGAATTAAGAGGATTTAGCTCCTTGTGGTACTAAACCCTTTAATATGGAAGTATGCTGAGATGCTGGAAGGATAACAAGGCCCATATTTGTTCATTGGTTGTAAAGGCCACGTAATGACTTGTGTATGCATACATGCATAGATAAATATAATGATAAATGGAATGTTATGCATAATTTAACGAATTACAAAAATAACGCGGTCGTACATGATAATACACATACCGTGTTAAGATGGCAATCGCTTTTCACATTGATAATCTTCTTCTTTTTTTTTTGGGGGGGGGGGGGTGGCAGCTATTACAGCCTTCCGCGTTTATTTGAAAGAGAAAATAAGGCCCATATTTTGACAACAGAATCTGTCACTATTATAATTTGAGATTTTGTGATGCAACATTCCCCCACCTCCTCCCCTCACTCGGTTTTACGCAAAAATGGAACCGTACTCATCAACTCCCCCAAAGTCATAATGAGAGAATTAATGCTATATATTGATCTCTACTTCAAAACAAAACAAAAAATATAAAAATCATCGCGATAAACATTGCAAATGACTTACCTATTGGTGAAACATCATCGGTGAGAAGGAAGATGAGCCAGGAATGACCAAAGAGAAGAAAGAAAAGGAAAAATAAACAATGATATTAATGTTATATCAATAATGAAGAACAACATTTGTGCCAACATTATGTTATATAACTGTTCAAATTGTTCATGCTACACCTATTCACATATCAAACACCCTTTATTCTTTTCCTAATAAATGAATACAGACATTTCACAACTACAAGAAATGGTGATGACTGACGAAGTGAGAAAAAAAACACTTTAACAATTTCGGGGGCTACTTTTCAAGAATGCTTGCATGAAAATAACACTCTTCAATTAGTTTTGCATTGAACTCTATGCACATTTGGGAGGGCTCTTGTATGACTTTCGGGGGCTCTTTTTAACGTTTCGGGGGCAAATTCGCCCTGAGCCCCGTGTATTTTTTTCAAACCGTGGTCTAGTGGATACGTTGTCGGACTGTGGATCACATGATCCGTGGCACTAATGTTTTTTTGCAATACATTAATCTACATTTACTACTCTCCACCCAGGTGATAAGGTGGTACCGGTAGGAAAGATTTCCTTGAATGCTATGAGCACCGAAAACGGTAGGCTATAGAGACGGGGTAATTATTGGAGCGCCGTTAGCACCTTGCGTGAAGGATTATGTGAGCTATTAAATATCCATTATTTTCATCATTATTATTATTATCATAATTGTTATCATTATTTTCATTATAACTATTATTATCATAATCAAAGTTACTTCCCCCTCTCGACTAAATTTTCATGTATTTCCAAAATGTAATCAATACCTTTATTAATGATGCTCTAATTATAGTCAACACACAACTAGATCAAGTTCATGACTCCTTCATATTTTCCTACATTATTAACAAGAGTGGTTTTCCATATGGCTTAAAAATCAAAAGATACATTATGGGATGATCAAATCTCAATCAATTTAAAGATGGGAATGTTTTTCCAACGCTGTTAATGATTAGCTAAATATATAATATGGCAGCGTTACTTATTATTTAGGGATATTTTGTTTAATATAGTTGCTAAATAGCACTAGAGGAGGAGTCGTAATTGCACCGGGTAATAGTAGAATCGACAAGCAGCACTCAACGCTCAATGATTGAATTACAACATGTTATGCTTTCCATTGATGCTTCGTAAGTTGTAGTTCTCCGTGGTAATTAATGTTGTTGTTCTTGTTGTTTATTGTTGATGATGATGTTTTTCTCTCACAACTCAACATCCAATTGAAACCACCAAGAGTTTCATTTACATTGTACCATCGGCAGTTAGTAAAGAGAGATGAATCTATTTGCCTACCAGAAACTGTGTAATTTCACATGAACATTTTTGATAATTTTAATATCATTTCTCATTAGCATTTTTCTTTCTCCCTATATGCCTCGGCTATAGCAGGACATTTTCCTCCATAAACAAAAAAGATTGAGACTGTGGTCAAATTACTCCCTCTGTGAAATTCATCACATCATTATTTTGTTCATACCCAAAATTATAATATGCATTTAATTCCATCATGCTCATAATATTCTTTTTTCAAAATATAACACACGTTCTATATCTCTATTTCTCTTCCTTTTTCTCTCTCTGCATGTCTGGCTGTCTATCTCTCTCTCTCTGTCTCTCTCTGTCTGTGTCTGCCTGTCTCTATATCTCTTTCTCTCTCAGTCTCTGTGTCTGTCCGTCTGTCTGTCTCTCTCTCTCTCTCTCTCTCTCTCCTCTCTCTCCCTCTCCCCCTCCTTCTCTTTCTCTCACTACCTCCCTCTCTCTCCTACCCCCTCTCTCTCTCTCCCTTATCTCGGTGTCACTCATTAATACGTCAATCATTTCGATTAAAAGAGTTACTCCATGGGAAAGCAATGGTTTTTAAAACACGGCACTGCGATCAGCTAATAAACAGTTTGACAACCCACCCAAAACAAATCCACACTTCTCATCATGATGGATGGCCACTTCATGTGGGAGAGAGAGAGAGAGAGAGAGAGAGAGAGAGAGAGAGAGGGGGGAGAGCGAGAGGGGGAGAGAGAGAGAAGGGGAGCTAGAGAGAAGAGGGAGTGAGGGAGATAAGGCTAAAGAGAGTCAGAGAGAGAGAGAAGATATATACAGATAGATACAGATACAGAGACAGAGAGAGAGAGGGGGGGAAGGGGGAGAGAAATATGATGGGAATGGGCAGGAAAGGGAGGCGGGGCAAAGAGGAGGAGATCGATCGAGGTTGGGGCTAAAAAGCACAAGCTGGAAAATAATTAAACCATGGAACCTGCACGATTGAACATTTCAAACACATTTGAAATGGAGAGGGAGAAATCGATATACATTGTAAACGGGTACGAGAGAGCGATTAATCCACGAGATTATTAACACTCATTGGGTCGTTAATGCTCTAAAGTAAAATAATTAATATCGTAAGCATTGTTCTTAATTAAGTTGTTGCAATTGATTGCGCAATTCACCGCATTTAACATTGATATTGGTAATAGACACGTCAACATTATGATGCTGATAATGATAATGGTAATAATTATGGTTAGTAATTTTAAATACGCAGGGAATGTTCTTGATAATATTCATGATGATGGTGATGATGATGATGGTGATGATGAAGGTTTGGACTTACATGTATAGTTGTCTAAATACATTTGGTAATATACGCCTAATACTCTTTCCCTAAATAATTATGTTCTTAGTTCTGACCTTCCCTTTCCATCTATATTGCTTGCCATTGCATCTTAATTTCTCTTACTTTTCCATTCGCCAGTGTTTTTTTTCCTATCACTATATACTTTCTCTCTCTCTCTCTCTCTTCTCTCTCTTTCTCTTTCCCTCTCCCTCTCCCTTTCTTTCTTTCTCTCTTTCTTTCTCTCTGCCTCTCTCTCTCTCTCTCTCTCTCCCTGCCTGCCTCCCTCACTCCCTCCCTCCTTTTTTTTCTCTCTCTCTCTCACTCTCTCTCTCTCTCTCTCTCTCTCTCTCTCTCTCTCTCGTCTCTCTCCCGCACTCCTCCTCATCAATATAATAACACATCATTTCGCTTGACGTGTCCTATCTTTATACATTATTAATCATTGGAGATGGATCGCTATCCCATACGTTGTCGTCGTGCGCCATTATTTCCAAATCAATCATGAAGATAAGCGAAAAGAGCAGGAGGGCAATAACCGTGAAAGGCATTACAGGCATTGTACTTCAGGAGAATACAATGTATGTACCCCCCCCCCCCTCTCTCTCTCTCTCTCTCTCTCTCTCTGTGAATCTTTCTCTCTCTTCCTCCCTCTCTATCTCTCTCTCTCTCTTTCTCCCTCTCTCTGTGAATATATATCTTTCTCTCCAAATCTCTCTCTTTCCTCTTTCTCTCTTTCTATCGCCTTTTCTCTCTTTATCTCACTGTCCTTCTCTCTTTCTCTCTCTTTCCCTCTCTAGATATATTTATATGTATGTCTTTCTCTCCAAAATCCAAAATCTCTCTTTCTCTATCTCTTTAGATATATATATATATATATATATATATATATATATATATATATAAATATATCTTTCTCTCCAAAATCCCTTATCTCTCTCTCTCTCTCTCTCTCTCTCTCTCTCTCTCTCTTCCTCATCTGGTCCCACATCCCTTCTCTCATTGACGTTTAAATAATTATCTTCTCATCTTTCATACGAAGACTACAAGGGGGAAAGATGCTAAGATAAAACGAAACAATAACTTTGAAAAGTAACAATATTGAAAACGGGAAAGGTAAAGGAGGATGGAAAGAGGAAGGAGGAAGTATGACAGCATTTTCAGGATGAAGATACAATTTCATTTGGTAACGGTCAGGCAGGGGCAATAAATATTTATATGGTATCGTTATTGGTTAATATTTAAAAGAAGTAAGCTTGAAAATGACCCGAAGCCGGACATTCGGACTGCAGATTATGTCCGAACTTCTCAATTTAGACAGCTGGGATTTCGACACGATTATGATGGATGGAGGAGAGTCAGGGGGAAAGAGAGAATAAGTGCGAGTGAGTGTGAGAAAGAGAGAGAGAGAGGAAGAGAGAAAGAGAAAGAGAAAGAGAGAAAAAGAGGGGCCACTATTCTCTTCTTTCTTTATACAGATGTGTTTGTTTTCTTCTTTTTCTATTTTGAAAAAGGTAATCTATCATTGTTCACCAAATCGCAATTTTATCGTTTATAACACTGGGTATAACACAAATTTCTTATTTATAGGCAAAACCTTGCTCAGTTTATCCGCATTAAGAAATGTCAATGTTTTAATACAAATGAAAACTAGCATTCTCTTCTCGTTTTTTTTTTTTTTTTTCCTTTTTTTTTTGGGGGGGGGGAGGGGGGGAGGGGTGAGTTGAAGTTAGCTTTAGTTATGGAAGCCTGCTCAGATAAAGAACTGGGGATACAGCATGGAATTATGAACACCTGTAAGTAGGTGGTTGTAGTTAAAATATTGGAGCCCCTTTTCTGTTTTCTTTAATCCCGTCTTCATCTTTATTATCTACTCAGCATCTCTCTACGATCGAGGCCAGCATTTTAATGAATATACAATGCCTATTACACCAGATGATGATACATTGTCATGCCAACGACTGCTTTTAGCCGTCATAAAAATGCATACTAAACCACTCTCGACTCGTATTCTGTAACTGTTTCCATAATGGAAAACGATGTCTTTTTTCTTTTTCATTATGAGTTACGAAAATATTGTTGATACCATGTTGCCAGACTAAATTTCCAGTGTGTCTGGTCATAACTTCTAAAAGTCATTATCATTTTCCATCATTCTCTTATATTATTCTTGGGAATTGTTATGGTGTAGAAAAAAATACATATTGTATAATGAACGTTTGACAAAGGAGTGAAAGGACGAGTAGAGTTACGAGGATGAGAAGAAGAAGAAGAAGAAGAAGAAGAAGAGAAGAAGAAGAAGAAGAAGAAGAAGAAGAAGAAGAAGAAGAAGAAGGAGAAGAAGAAGAAGAAGAAGAAGAAGAAGAAGAAGAGAAGAAGAAGAAGAAGGAGGAGAAGAAGAAGAAGAAGAAGGAGAAGAAGAAGGAGAAGAAAAGGAAGAAACAATGATATGAAAGAGAGAGAGAGAGAGAGAGAGAGAACGGAAGGCGGGATATTTAAATTCTAATTAAGCTTCTTTTATTGATTTTCTAAATGACAAATTCAATTATAGAACATTACCGATTAAAAACCAAAGCTACAATTGAATAGAGTGTTGAAAGCCATTATCAAATATATAACAGGTTTCACTGTATTTGTTTGTATTTCAATTGCAAAAAGAATAAAATAAAAAACAAAAACACACACAAAACACCATCTCCTCTGTCATTGAGGTATTACTATTAGCACGACTATTATATACATCGTGACACGACTCGAAGATTATCCAATGCTAATCCCTGTCGGACAGTGCTAAAAGGGTCAGTTTGAAAATATCAAAAATCCACATAAATACAGCGTATATAATATTACAGGCAGATAAGTGAAAATCCATTCTTTTATGAGGAGGTCAAGAATGACTTCGTTTGGGAGTTGAATACACTCCTCATTATAGTGGAATCCACTACAAATTAGTGGATTGAATCACTCTTTTGTCATTTTACGCGTAGATTTGCACTCCAAAACGATGTGATCCCGTAAACGACTCCTAAAAGAGTGAATTTCCACTCCTGTCCATCGATAGAGTATACAATCCAAGTGCTATTTTCTATTTATGCATTCCCCCAGACGTTGGAGGAAAAACAATTCGGCATCTAATGCGGCATCTAACCCGCCTCGTAATTAGGCAACTAGGGAATCGCAACTGGAAAGATGGGGATTTTGACCCCTGGTATTTAGCGCCTAATTCGCCGACTGTTCGTACCCGGTTTGTATATGGCGCGCACGTCGTCTCTTACTAAAATCCTTTCCCCATTTGCTATTTTCAAGGCTTTGATGCGAATGGTATTGGAAAGTAATTGTAATGATTGTAATAATTACGCAGGGTGCTGACTCGGATGTGTGCAAGATCCCTGAGATGTTGCCATGCACTTGCGTAACAAGGATCGCCAAAATGATCACGACAATAATAATAATAATAACAATAATAATAATAATAATGATAATAAAATAATAATTAGAATCATCATCATCATACTGATGATAATGATAAAACTACTACCAATAAAAATAACTATAACAACAACAGCAAGAAGAAGAAGAAGAAGAAGAAGAAGAAGAAGAAGAAGAAGGAAAAGAAGAATATTGCTATAAGTTAATTTTTTTTGCACTAATGTCGATTCCCAGGAAACAAAACTATGACATACACAGCCTGGGGATCTTTGAAATCAGAATGAGCAATATAGATGTAAATTGAGTGGAAATGTTGAGCTTTAAAGGAGGAACTATACAAAAAAAAATTTTAGTGTGTGACATTAGCTCAAGCTTTTTATTTACATTTTCAGAGCAAATGTCCATTTCTTATGAAATCATCAACACTTCTTGTATAAAGCCTTGCGTTTCTTTTCTCTTTTATGACCACGTTTATAAGCATGCTGATGTGCCCCCTTTAACCTCGCATTAGCGCCATAATTGCGTCAATTGCTTTGCAATCTAATTACATATCAAGTTCGAATTCCTCTTGTTCATTTTTTCAACAACTAATCAACGACAAATGTAATTTGGAAGAAATTTTGTTTGGCAGATGACGAAGAAAAAGAAGGGCAAACTCAAAAGTGGGAGATCGTTATTGGGCAGTTATCATGGTAATAGGTTGCATCAAAATGGTAATTGACCGGCGTATTGTAAAGAACAGGAGAATTGAGCCACTATATTAAACAGACTGGTTTCAAAACACGTTCGCATTATGAGCCGCCATTAGCTCGTTATGCTAATCCACGTAGAGGTCTTGATAGAAACTGATTACGAACCAGTCTTTGTTGAGCTAAGGTCATTTTATTCACACCACATCAGCAACTTCCCGGGCAAGCCCAAGAAACCTGTACATGTATGTCCCATAACTTATCAAGTATTATTTGATTGTATTATGACATTTTGGACATAAATCGATATCAAAGTATCATTTTATTTGCTGTTTTGTATATATCAAAGTATCATTTTATTTGCTGTTTTGTCTGATTCAAGCTCTAGTAGGGCTATCAGCTTGGTACAGTCATTAGATATAATCAAGATTATGTCAGTAACGTGTAGTAGAGAGAGAGAGGGGGGAGAGAGAGAGGGAGAGAGAGAGAGAGAAGGTGGGAGGGAGAGAGAGAGATAGAGAGAGAGAGAGAGAGAGAGAGAGAGAAAGAGAGAGAGAGAGAGAGATATGCAGGGAGAAGGGGGCGAGGAGAGGGAACTCCATTTTACTTGATTATTGTAGCTATATTGACATGCTATCTCTGATTTTGCTAATTTGGAAAGTGTCAAGAATCCCCACCTCTCTCTCCCTTTCTCTCCCCCACTCTCTCTAAAAAAAAATAATAATAATCGAACGCCTGCATGTCACACTTGATGCATAATGAACAATGATGTATTGAACATTGAACTTAATATCAATTCCTAATGTGATTAATATTTCTTTTGCTTCATTCCACGGCCTAGTTTTCACCAAAACTCTGCTTTTTAAGTGATTCGTTCCACTTTGGGTGGGCAGGCTCATGATCATCCTTTCATCGCGACAAGTTCTAGATTCCACTTTAAATTATTAAATTAACTGATGAAAAAGTTGGATGGAAAAACGCATCAATCAAGAGAACAACAATACATCGATAAGATCAAGAGTGGAGTAGCGCATACCGTGTACTTATGAATTTTGAATTTAGGCAATCACACTGCAAATCCACTCAAATAATTATTAAAAATAATTATAATAATAATAATTATTATTATAATATTACTTATTTGCCATGGCAGGAACAAGACGAAAGCTTCTGAATAATATAAGAGGTCGACAGCTGAGCTTCTTGGGCCATGTTATACGGAAGAATGGTTTGGAAAATCTTGCACTGACTGGAAGAATCGAGGGGAGGAGGAGTAGGGGTAGAAGGAGTATTCTGTGGATGAGTAGCTTAAGGAGTGGGATTTCTGAATGTGGAATTGACCTCGAGGAGAATGAATTACTTCATAGAATATGGGATAGAGAGTTGTGGCACTCCATGGTCGCCAACGTCTCAGGATATGGCACATAGAAGAAATGATACAAATAGTTGAGTCTTTATTTACCCTGAGCAGCGACATCGGTAATAAAAACTGCTTTTCCTGCAGGGGCCTACTATTATTATTACCCCAGCAACTACCAGGTACCCATTTACACCTGGGTGGAGAGTGGCAAACGTGGATTAATGCCGTGCCAAAGGACGTTAGTGCCGGCCTGGGATTTGAACCCTCAACCCTCATCGGATTGAGGGTCAAGTGAATAAATGAACCATTATACCACGGCACCTCCACTCTACAATTTTATGAAGGTATAGAATAGACACTTCATACAAACTCTCATTTGGAGTCCGAGGGGGTGGGGTGCTGCTCCCGATGATTTTGAAGGTACCCAATTTCGGCCTATCGTCACCTCATATTCGGTTGTCTCTTCGCAATTTTTCAGAAGTTCTTGTGATTTTTAATCCGGTTTGAAGT
>JAVYIG010003280.1:0-203606 GCA_035222895.1 Strongylocentrotus droebachiensis
CCCTCGCGCTGTTGGAGTCTCTAAATTCTGACGAGCGAAGCGAGTCAGAGAAACCGAGGCGCTCGCGCTGAGGGCCTCTTGACAAGTGATCTGAATTATATATTCATGAGACCCGATTTCCTACTGAATTATGCATGTCTAGACCGCAGCGATTGTGTGTGTGTACGTGTGTGTTCGGGATTGCCCAACTAGGCTAGTCTGCAAGCACAGACCCTAATTTGACACTTTATCAAAAAATCATTGTGCCTTGAGAGAAGCCTAGCCCAGCTATCTACTGGTACCTACTGGTTGTACCAATATAGGTCAGGAAAACAGCTATAGTATGTGGCATAATGGTAGTCTTATAGTGCACACTCTCTGTTACGACTGACCAGGGTTTGTGCTTGCAGACTACAACTAGGCGGCCAGTCTCGCGCTCACGGAGGGAATTCGCACAGAGCGGTAGATATTACGTCATAGTAGCTCTCTCTGATTGGATGACTTTCACCGAACTCTGCTGGGTCGGAATATTCGCCAAACAAAGTAAAACATAAGAAATCCAGATCACTTGTCAAGAGGCCCTCAGCGCGAGCGCCTCGGTTTCTCTGACTCGCTTCGCTCGTCAGAATTTAGAGACTCCAACAGCGCGAGGGCATCGACAAGAGGCTACATAGTAGTCGGCTCTCATGGGGAATTCGACACCGTTCGGGTGTTTACCCAATATTAACAGGTGTTGTCAATCACCAGGGTTAGCCTCGAGTTTTATGACCATTAGACCTTATGTAATGCTTTGCTTTTCCTTCGCCCGAGAAATCTCTGAGCATGCTCCGAGAGACTAGGGGGTAATTCTTGACGGGCCAACGGGTTTGCTGTGTGCAGATTTGTACTCCCATTAATGGTATTTCCACCAAGTCTGGTGTCAGCGAATTACGACCTTCTGCACATGGAAACTGACTACCCACTCCCTTTAAGATAATTTTCTTTCTAACTGAAAGTGTGTTTATGGTTCATTAGTTCTCAGTCCATTGAAATGCACGGGGCATTTGTAATTGTGTTTGCATTTCACCAAATGTGGTCTGTTTTGTTCAAACAATCGGTGCGGTATAGCCAGATGATATGCCATGTGACGTGGCATAAGGCGTGTGCTTTTTAACAGACAAGTATTGATCAGATACAATCTGGATATTCACATGTAGGGACCCACCTTTAAAATTACCATCAGAAAGGCACAACTTGTGATAAGACCTTGGTCACATTGCCAGGCCAACTCTATACATTGACTCAAAACTGACAGATTTTTTGCTATTTAGAGTAATTTAATGCAATTCTTTGTTCAATCAGGGCCTTGTTTCATAAAACTTGTCATCAATAACAAATGCTAAATTTTTATGACAAATTTGCTATCAACCAATCAAATAACACGATTTCAGTAGCTTATAACAGTTATTGTGAGTTGTTATTGATGACAAGTTTTGTGAAACAGGGACCTGTTATCTGTCTAGTGTTGGTCTTGTTGATGCGTGACCAACTGACCATTAGCCCCCAAAAGCACAAGCTTCTAATATATTCAACTCAATTCAACTCAATATAAAACTAAATTCCTTTCAGTGAAAACAGAATTTTCAGAAGAGCATTGAGAGGTTTAGAAAATATTTGGACAACTGATATGACTTTGTTAGTGGACATATAATGGACCTATAATGATAGGTTTTTTGTTTCCATCATGATACATGTATTTCAAGAATGATTCCATCCATTTCCTTAACTGAATTTAGGGCGTAGGCATGTAGGAGAAGCAGTTGCAATTGTCTGATTTTTAATGAAATTGAAAACTTGAGAAATCTCTCTGTTGGAGACAACTTTGCATGTGTTGTGATGTTATTCCCCGACTATTCACTAATAGCTTTGTATGTTTTGATACCATGAAAGTGTTCATTTGTAATTTGACCCATTTCCCTGGATAATGGTCATTGATCAGTTACTTTTAAACTTGAAAAGCATTTTAAAACAGATCTTGAGTCATACTGGGCTTATACTTTTCATCATTTCCAGCTCTCAAAATTATATATGGTAACGTATCTTCTCTTGTCTTCTTTTTTATCTTCCAGATCATCACTTCATCAATCTCTCATAACCCACAAACCACTACTACCCAATAACCATGGTTGTTCAGGTTGGCATCAATGGGTAAGTACAAGTTCTCTTAACTTAAAGATAAAGTTGAGTTCTGGGGGGTGTTTCACAAAGATCCTAAGTCAAACTTAACTCTAAGTTGGACATTATGGAGAGCCATTTGTAGCCTTTAACAAAAATATATTCTAAAGTGATAATTCATGTATTTTAGACTTTTTATAAATTCCACATCAAAGAACATGAAATCTCCTTGATAATAGAAAATATGATTGTTTTGAATCATTATTATTTTAAAATAACTTTTACAAAATATTTTCGTAGATGCCAACGGCTTTCCATAATTGTTTAGTTCAACTTGAGATAATTTCCAACTTAGAATCTTTGTGAAACACCCCCCTGGTGTTATGATTGCATTGTGAACGAAACTGTGTGGAAGTGATCAGAAAAATTCAGCATATAGCACAGACAGTTAACAACTAAATTATTCATACCCTTGTAAATTTAATATTTTTTGTGTTTTTCGTAACTCAAGAATGAAAGGTGGACTGGTTGAATTAGGGCTTCTCAAGAAACATAAATTTGAACAAATCATTTTTTTCACAAAAATCAAAAATGTACATAACTTAGTACTTTCTGATTTAAACAAAATAAAATAAAAAATGTCAGTGGCCAATTGTCAGGGAAAATGTCCGAGTGGCCATTTTGAAGAAGAAAAAAATGAAGAAAAAAAGGGCCTCCTCCTTCTATTTAAAAAAAAACGGAAGCTAAACATGTTTTTTTTTTTTTTTTTTTGGCCTAAGGGGATGAATAATAATTGGTGAAATACTGTGAGGTTTTGGAATCGTCAAGCTAAATGCATCCCTGGTATTAGGTTAATGTAACTATTTTCCTGGATACTTTCGCATGGAAATGATCTTTTGATCCCTGACTGTACCAGTATTTCATTTCCTTTGACGGTGTGATCGTTTACCTTATGCCCAGTGACCACAGTACACAAATCCTACTTTACATTGTAGGCATAATTTGTCAAGGGATAACATTGTAAGATTATTCTTATTGTATCATAATTAAAAAGAAAGAAAAAACACCCCCTCCTATTTGATTTGATTTTATCTCTTGGGTATTATAACTCTCTTTCTAGTATTTTCATGCTAAAAATGTCCACTCCATCCAGCAATGCTTAATCCAATTTTGTGTTTGCAAATTCAAATTATAATCATGCAATTTATTGTATGTACTTGATATTTTATGAATCCTTGTAGCACTTATCTCACCTTCCCTTTTATCTATCTTTCTATCTTCTCCATATATATCTCACTTCTCTATATTTTCTTTCTCTATATTATCTTTTACATTACTTGAAGCTGCACTCCCTTCACAATAAGTTTCTATTACATCTACTAATACATGTGTGTACAATATGATAAAGTTCAAATGACCTTGTAAATGAAACCTTATCATTAAATTCCCTTTTATTTCCTCTCCTTAGATTTGGCCGTATCGGTCGTCTGACCTTGAGGGCAGCACTTGAGAACCCTGACGTTCAGGTGGTTGCAGTCAATGATCCATTCATTGACCTTGAATACATGGTAAGAACTAGGTCAAAACAAAGTAAGGGAAGTATTGGCCCACATTTGTGGAGGAGGTTTAATTCAACCCATGGTCAAAATCAAGGTTTAAACCCTCAATGGAGGTACATGGTATCAAAACACAGCCTAACTTTGATTTCGGAGTATGTAGGTCAAAGGTCATAGCTCATTAAATATGCGAATCTGGTTTCCGTTCGATAACTTTTGTAATGTTTGACGGATTTTAATAAAATTTGATATGAAGGTACATGGTATCAAAATACAGCCTAAGTTCGATTTTGGAGTATGTAGGTCAAAGGTGAAAGGTCATAGCTCATTAAATATGTGAAAATACCTAATTATATATGCAAAAATGTGGTCAACTTCCTTGCCTAGTAATATAATAGTAGTCTAATGGAGAGAACTTGTTCTGACGTATATAGGCCATTTGTTACCCTGCGAGGGGATGCTACGCTTTGTGTTTACTTGTTTATCATTTCAATATTATAATGTAAAATGACTTTGTAGTTACGTTATCACTTTGATAACGTGACCCTCTCAGGCTGAGCTGTTGGTTACTCTTTATACATTAGCAAATTAAAATGAAATAAAGCAAATTTAAACAGTGGTTAATTTGATCTTACAGATCTAAGACTAACTCTGTATCTTTCTGTACGTTGCTTAGGTCTACATGTTCAAATACGACTCCACACACGGACAATTCAAGGGCGATGTCAAGTGCGAAGCCGGGAACTTGGTTGTCAATGGAAAGAAGATCAAAGTATTTCAGCAGTAAGTGGATGATTATAATAATGATAATAATAATGTTTATAAAAGCTATGAAATAGATACATTTACGTAAAGCTCATATCCATTTCCTGGAAAGTAGAAACCGACTCCATTTTGCTGAATATCTCATGAACTGCACATGGAAACTGAAAACTTTTCAACGATTTCTTGTAATATTTTAACAGGAGGGCACTTGAAAAGCATTCCTTTCCGGAGGACGTTTTTACAATGATCTTCCAAAGAATGAGAAAGCTCAAAATAATATCTTTTTCATCTTTACGAGGACTCACTCCTATCTATCTATCTATCTTCTCCCAGTTCGGAGGTTGATTGCAACATCTCTCCATTTCACTCTATCTTCTGCCATTCTGGTGCACTCTTGCAGTTTTAGGGCACTCCAGTTCTTGACATTCTCTTCCCAGTTGATTCTGGGTCTCCCTCTAGGTCTACTTCCTTCCACTCTTCCTTCCAATACATCCTTTAAGAGGCTTTGGTGCCTTTTAACATTACCAAAGTATTTGATTTTTCTCTCCTCCTTAACTAGTCGTACTAGTGCAATTTGTTTACGCCCTGTCATGTGCAATATCTCTTTGTTGGTTTTCGTTCGTTTCCAGGATATTTTCATCATTCTTCTGTAGATCCACATTTCAAAAGATGTTATTCTATTTTCTATTTTATTTTTCTATTTTCTATTTTCTATTTTTATTTTCTATTTTCTATTTTCTATTTTTATTTTCTATTTACTCCACCATCCATCTCTTTAATTTTTGAATAGAATGAATCCATCTGAGATTCCATGGGGTGAAAATGGAGCCGAGTACGTGGTCGAGTCCACAGGTGTATTCACAACCATCGACAAGGCCTCGGCTCATATGCGCGGTGGAGCCAAGAAGGTGGTCATCTCCGCTCCGTCGGCCGATGCACCCATGTTTGTTATGGGTGTCAACGAGGACAAATACGACGCAGGAAGCATGAATATTGTCAGGTTGGTTGATTTCTTTTTATTTAAATTCCAGGATTGAAAAGTAATGTAAGGTTTTAATTTTACTGAGCCAAATGGTTTATTTGTTTAGTTTACTTTAGCTTTCCACACTGTTATGCTTCAGCGAACTTCTGACCTACATTCATTCTCTCATGTCTGCTAGCTCTTGGCTTCTATTCTGTCCCTATTCATTCATCTTCATGCACATTACCTGCCATAGCACCACACACACACACACACACACATTTCCTACCTCTTAGCTATTCAACCCAGCACACTATAGGCACATGGCACTTTTACAAGCTTTTCTATTGGTTACCAGTACTTACTTCTTGTCCAATCTTGTGATTGGTTATTATTGTTTGATGGACTGCATGTCAGCCATTTTGTGGTTGTATTAAATCTACCAGTGCAGCTCAAGTCATCAAACATGTAAGACTAGTTTTGTCTTGTGTGGGTCCTTACAGTAATATTTACAAAGAATAATAAACATGATTCCCAGTTATCAGTAAAATCAGAGAAAACTTAGAAATGGGTTCTCCATTTTCCAGTCAGGGAATGTGAGAAAAATCAGAAATTTCATTGGCTCTAGAAGAAAATAATCGGTCCTGTATAATTTGTTCTGCGTCGAAACAGTGCATTGACTGAATTATTGGCCGTGGTGGCCATTTTATGCGTCATTGTGCCTTCTCTAGGTTAAAAAAATGTTTCTACAACTCAGGAATCAGAACTCATGGCTTAACATTACTGTTATGTAGCTTTGAGTGATATATGATTATCAGGGGAAAAATACATGGGGGCTCGGGCGAATTAGCCCCCGAAACGCCCAAAAGAGCCCCCGAAAGTTTTTAAATATTTAAAATTTGTGCATATAGTTCAATATAAACCAAATTAATGAGTGTTATTTTCATGCAAGCAAGCTTGAATAGCCCCCAAAATTGTCAAAATAATTTTTTTCCTGATGATTATATAACTATTTGATGGTAATATTATTTAATGATAAATGTTAAATCGTTATCCAGTAATGCGTCCTGCACCACCAACTGCTTGGCTCCCTTGGCAAAGGTCATCAACGATAACTTTGGCATCGAAGAAGGGCTCATGACCACCATACATGCTTACACCGCCACCCAGAAGACCGTCGATGGACCCAGCGCAAAGGTAGGCAGTCACTCTTAACATCCTAATTCTGATACATTTCTGCAAGCAGATGATGGTGATGGTGGTGATGGTTATGGTGGTGGTGGTGGTGATGATGGTGCTGCAGATGATGATAATGATGGTATGATAATCATAATGACGATGATGTTAAAGATGATGAGGATAAATAATGATGGATGTGATGATGGTTTTGGTGATGGTGGCGATGATGGTTTTGGTGATGGTGGCAGGCACGTAGCCATGGGGGGGGGGGACCCCTTTTTTGGACCTCGATCGATTACATGTATGTCCCCCCCCCCCCCCCCCCCACCCCCAAACATCAAACTCTGGCTACGTGCCTGGATGGTGGTAATGATCTTGATCATGAAAATGGTGCTGGTGATGGGGGGGGGGGGGGGTTATGATGAAGTTGATAAGGTTAGTGATAGCTAAAATATGATACCTAATGGAGTACGTAAAGTGATCCAAGTCCATGAAGGGAAAACAAACTTTTTCATTCCTCCACTTCTTTGCAGAAATGGCGTGATGGTCGTGGTGCTGCACAGAACATCATCCCTGCATCGACAGGTGCTGCTAAGGCTGTTGGAAAGGTCATCCCAGAACTCAATGGGTAAAGAAACTAACCCCTTCCTCCCTTGCCTTGAATTTAATGTGTAATGGGGAATTTAAAGCCCGTCTGCACTAGTTTGGCCAGGAGGGATTAGACCTCCAAGCGTGGTCACTGACAGGTGGTTACCTCATCAAATCAGCTCTCAATTAACATGAGAAAAAGAGGATCATGGGGGACCAACAGGCACCGCTTAGGCATTGTTTTCTATATAGAGAAAGCAAGTAGCTACAAGTAGTGCAGTGGGGCTTTAACACCATTTGAGTATTCGCCCGATAACGGATTTTGTCAATCACCAAAGCATGAGTTCTCATGGGGAATTTTACACTTATCAGGTGGGTGGATCACATGGTTTGCGGTTAAACTCGCATCGTGACACTAATGTCCTTTGGCAAGGCATTAATCTACATTTGCCACTCACCACCCAGGTGTTAAAAGGGTACCCGGTAGGATGAGATCGTCAATGTATTTGGATTGGCATGTGTACGCTTGTAAATGGGGCACCTGGCCGGAATTCTCCTTGGGAAGGGGAGCGTGTGCACTATCAGATGCGGATAGGCAATTGAATCCAAAGAGTTGGGGTTGTACCTCATACATTCTGAGAATTTGTAGAAGAAGAACATTTTAATATTAAAGGTAATACAAAGTTTTGGTATGGGGTCATGAATTTGGTTCAAATGAGCATATTGGAAGCAGATATCCTACAATATTCAGTGATAGTTGTCGCGGTTGAAATCGAGTCTAAAGTAATGAAATTGTAAATAATAAACTCTTTATGTTGTATAGCTCCCTCTCAAGGTCAAGATATTAATTAATCTATAAAACAATGTTTCTAGACTAGAATCCATCAATTAGCTATTCCCGTTTGGAAATTATATATCACATCTACACAAGCCTTTTATTAACCGGGCGCCGGGCGATTTTTACCCCCCGGTCCCTGACTTTTGGCGCCCGGTAAGACGGGGAAAATGAGTACCGGGCGCCGGTCATTTTTTATTTCTGGCGCCCGGTCTGGGAGAATTAACATTCTCTGTTTCATAAACTTCCACATGTCTAGCACTTAATGTTCACAAATGTGACAAAAACTTACTTGATACGAGTAAAATGTGGACTGAATGAACCCTAACAAATCATTTTATAATGAGAATCCTAATTAAAATCGGCCAGAAACAATTGCAGCACGAATACGAGCGGCCGTTCAATCCTACTCCTAGCGCCACTGCTATGGGGGCTATAGCTAGCAGCGCGCGGCGTGCAGACCGCTAGCTGAGATCGAGAGTACGCGAACAACACTCTCACTCAGTCTAAAAGTTTGACTGTGCGAACGTGGTTAGCGGCTGGCTGTGAGAACGAGCATATGCATAGTTTCGCTATTGCTTTGTTTTGGCGATTCCTGTAGCGCGCACTCATGTACATTGCACACAATACAGGGGATGTACACCACTCAAAGACGAGAGCATTTCCCCAGGCCATGCATACACACACAAATGACATAATCAGTGCACTGCACTACACACACAGTGTCAGTACAAGAAAGTCCCGATGTAACTTCCAAAAATCCATCCCAAAAGCCAAATTTGGCTGTCAAAAATGCGGAATCGGAGCCATATTTCCAAAGCTCACGGGAGTTTAGCCCAGTTTTAAGAAACAACTTCACCAAAAAAGCGCTAAAAATCAAGAAATCAGCGATTTTGTTACCAGTTTTTTCGCCTATCGCATGCCCTTCGAATGTGATGGTATCTTCAAAAAGTCAAATGAAAAACGAACACCGGACCAGCTGATGCATTGACTTTATGTACAAAGTTTATTGCAACTCCAGACTTGCCTTGATTCGACCGCAATTAAGCACCAATGGGTGCCGCACCTTGGGCATAGAACATCATCGTGTGTTGCGCCGCAATTCAGCGACCTTCGTACTCATTGACTAAAATTCTGTGATGTTTTAAATAATGGATTTTTCTGATAAAATAGGTAAATATATTTAACAAATATTTTTTTTTTAATTTTCTAATTTTGTTATAATTTGTTTTAATTATTATTTTTGTTATTTTTTTTTAAGTGACAGGTCGGCCGCTCTCAATGATTGAATGCGGTTTATTCAAAGAAACATAAATGCAATAGCATTTTATAGGGAAAATAACAAAAACGTAAAACAGGCAAAATCTGTTTTTTCACCTAAAATATGAATATTATGTTTTTTGAAAGTGACAGGTTGGCAGCTCTGCATGAAAAAAATTGTAAAAATAATTTAATTCCCCCCTTCCTAACATTTTTCAATTTTTGCATTTAACAGCATGAAAATAGTATTAAACATGAACAACAACAACAACTACAAATGACAGATTTATCCAAGGTATGAGTGATTTAATATTAGAGTGCTCAACATTTAAACTAGAAATTAAACTACCGTATGTATAAATAAAAGGTAACGGTTAACAAATAATTTAAAGGAATACATATTTTCATCAATTTTGGAAACGGCTCCTGGTCCTGGAAAACGGCTCCCGGTCCTCTAAAAAATTTAAGGACCGGGAGCCGCTTTTTCAGATATTTGGCTCCCGGTCTGCTTTGACTTAATAAAAGGCTTGCATCTACAAACTCTGAGATTTTCATGGTCGCAGCTACTATTGTACGGCCTATTTGAAATTTATCCAAATTTACCGGGAGCACCGGTAAATTTTTATATTCAATTTTTCTTGAAAGCAGAAGTGTTTCAGGGGCTAAATTTTTAAGTGCTTAAAATACATCCACAGGGGCATCCAAATATATCAAAATTGTAAAGAATAGCTATCCACCCAATTTTCAAGATTTCCCAAAACTTTGTATTACCTTTTTAAGCGCAATACATATGTGACTGATTTTTACTGTTATGTAATCATTTATCATCTCTTCTCCAGGAAACTAACCGGCATGGCCTTCCGTGTCCCCGTCCCCGACGTCTCAGTGGTTGATCTGACTGTCCGTCTGAAGAAGCCTGCTAGCTATGACCTCATCAAAAAAACCATCAAGGCTGCGTCGGAGTCTAAGGCACTCGGACGCTATCTAGGATACACAGAGGACCAGGTACATCCCATGTTTGAATGTTCTTGTCGAATGCTATAGAGTGGTGAAGTGTGACGTCATCAAAATCTAATTTAATACATTTTTCAATTTTTTTGTCTTTATTTTCCGTAAGATCATCAAAAATAGTGTCCAAATGTCGAAAACCAATTGAATATGTTAAGTATTGGCTGAGATATGACCATCTGAATAAATATATGTCCTATGGGAACTCATTGTTATATGCTCTGGCTTCTAATGGTTAGGAGCCAGAGCATATAACACTGAGCTCCTATGGGGAGTATATTTATTCAGATGGTCATATCTCAACCAATACTTAACATATTCAATTGGTTTGGGGGGGGGGGGGGTGTTTCACAAAACTTGTCATCAGTGACAAATGACAGTTTTTGTAATAAGCTACTGAAAAATCCTTGCTTCTGATTGGTTATCAGCAGATTTGTCACTGATTTTTGTCATTTGTCATTGAAAAAAGGCTTTGTGAAACGGGCCCCAGAACTCAACTTACTTGTTAACTTGCGAGTGATCTTTTTAGGAGCGCGTTTTAAAAGATATTGCAAATACATTTGTTATGAAAATGTAATCATTAAATGTTTGTAATTGAGGTTTATAATGATTGAGAGATCATGAAATCACAAATGTTGGATTTGTAGGCCTTTTCAACATGGACAATAGGGGTTGCCATGATCAGGAGGGTGTTTCACAAAGCCTTTTTTCAATGACAAATGAAAAATATCAGTGACATATCTACTGATAATCAATCAGAAGCAAGGATTTCAGTAGCTTATAACAAAAACTGTCATTTGTCACTGATGACAAGTTTTGTGAAACGGGGGCCCTGGCCAACACTGAGTTCTATCAGCAAGATATTGAAGTACACTCTATCTCCACCCAGGTATTAAATAGGAAGCAGTATTTAGGAATTGCTTGAATGCTGTGAGCAGTAGCCTAGTTAGAGCCGATGCTAATACAGTGAAACCTATCTATAAAGACCGTCCAAGGGAGACAAGAAAAGTGGTCTTTATAGACAGGGGGTCTTTATGTACAGGCTCCTTTAGTACATGTTTCAATGAGAAACAATTTTCAAGGGAAACAAGAAATGTGGTCTTTGTAGACAGGTGGTCTTTCTATACAGGTTGTCACTAAGGCAGGTTTGACTGTACATGTATTAAAGGTATAGACCAGTTCTGGTCATGTGATTGCATTGTGAAAGAAACGTGGAATCAATCAGAAAAGATTGATCAATTAGCATATAAGTATTGGTTGTACTGCAAGGTTCTGGCTTTATCAAAATGATAAGAAATTTGGCCCAGTCTTGGTAAAGTTACAAGCACTGTACACAGAAAGATGTATATGGGACTAGGCGATATCTATCCAGTCTGGATAGATATATCAAGTAGTAGGCGGTTTCCCGACAAAATTTGTATCATCACTATAAGTCAAAACATATTCTTTCACATGATTGGTAATAAGACCTTCCATTTCATTTTTAGAGAGGGGGGGGGGGGGGGGGTTTCCAAAACTGGTCTTTACTTTTAAAACGCATAGAGATTGTTGCATGGTGGATACAAGCACTTTAAGTATATTAATCATCATCATTATATAATGTTATTCCGCCCACAGGTTGTCTCTCAAGATTTCCGTGGAGACACCCACTCCAGCATATTTGATGCTAACGCTGGAATCGCCCTCAATGACAACTTTGTCAAACTGGTAACATGGTAAGTAAGAGTTTGGTAACTTTCTTATGCCTCCGTTACCAAGTAGCCGGAGGCATTATGTTTTCGGGTTGTCCGTCCGTCCGTACGTCCCGTTCTCGTGATCGCGTTATCTCAAGAACTGACTGATGGATTCCTGCCAAACTTTGATCATGTATGTAACTTGCAGAGCCAATGAATTGATTAGATTTTCAGGTCACGAGGTCAAAGGTCACAGGGCTCGTTATGTATGCAAAAATAGCCTGTGATTGCGTTATCTCAAGAACTGATTGATGGATTCTGGACAACCAGATAATGCATTGTTAAATATTTTCTGTCGTGCATGACTGAGCACCAGGCTTTTATTCCTATCTCAAAGACTTGGCGATACTAGGACTTTCATTGTTTTTGGTAGCACAACCCCCCCCCCTTCTACTTATTGCACTAAACATCATTTTTTGGGTTAAATGCCAAGGTTTACTGCTACATATCAGAACGAGCCTTTCGGGTTTGCAGGTTTCCTACTGTTTATCAGAATTCTATAAAGAAAACACATGTCTCTTTTTAATAAATCACTTTGTGCTTGGCAGATGCTGAGGTTTTATATTTGATGACTCTTTTGGATTTCTGGTTGCCTTTAAACAAATTTTTCTCTCAACAATAGTATTCAGTCAGTAATATGAAACCACACCCCTTGAGAGACCGATGCCAAGATTGGTGAGAGCAACCAGTGGCATAAACGGCCTGCCATAGGTAAAGTTCAACTTTAAAGGTCAATCTTAGTCTTTGTGAAACACTCCCCCCCCCCCCCCCCCCCCCCCCCCCCCAAGAGCATGTACTGTGCCGTCTATATAAGACTCGAACCTGCCTTGTCACGTTTTCTTTCCTCTTTGTTTGTTTGTTTCCCTAGGTACGACAACGAGTACGGTTACAGTTTCCGCGTAATCGACCTCATCTTGTACATGGCCTCCAAATCATCATGAGCGGACGTTCAACTCATCTCTAACCTATAATCAAATGACTTCGCAGTGTTTAAACCTTCCTAAATTCACCCACTCATATAGTATATTAAAGTGTCTGTATTAAGCTCTGTCATCATGCACATAACGTAATGTAAACTGATCAAGCAATATGTGTATTAGAGTATGGACAGGGGTGTTTATGTGCTACCCTCTCGCTTGATGTAGAATCATTATGGCTCTTCCAATATCACAATGTATGACATTAAACAAGGTTTAGATATTTACAAATTCAAATTCTTGGAAACGCTTCAATGAAAGCATCGACAATTGAAAGTATAACATTTTATATTAGGGTCTGTTGGATCGATAGAATCTCTAAACTAATATTGGGTTGTCATACATATACTGCCAAATTCATCCTGTGCTTGTCTTGTGTTTTTACTGCAATCCTTGCATTATATTCATAACCTTGGGGATATTGATGTGTAGATTTTCCATATTTGATGTGGGTAGCTGCATTTCGTTTCACTTGGTCTCGGAACAGCAGTTGCCATCAATCTTCATAGAAGTTTGTGGATATTTTTTAAGAACGATGGAATATCAGTATTCTCCCTCGCATCAGATGGACGTTTAAAAGTACAGTGACTATTTAAGTTGAACAGTGCTAGTGATATTGCAGCTTTTTATAGGAGCTTTTTTTTCATGTACTATCTTAATTCACAGGACGAGTAAAACAAATCAAACAAATCAAGTTTTCACAAACTTGTGAAGATTCTTGTATACTATCATGTCGAACAGTGCTAGTGCTCATTTCTTCAAAAGAAAATGTATGTTAAACTCTAATTCACAGGAACTGTTAAAATCAAAGACTTTTTGTTTACAACATGTCAAGTTTCAAATTGTACTCTTTCACTGGCTCCAGGAGTCGGGCAGTCATGACTGCTTTAAAGTAAAAACTTTATCCATAGATGATATATTTCATTACGCTGAATTTTATAGTTGGTTTCATCATTATCAATCAGGGTTGTAGATTTTTCTTTCAAACGTTGGACGTTTTGACATTTTTGTAGAGGGTTGGATTTGATGTGCAGTATTTCCTTCAGATTTTTGTCCCCCTTTGGAAAGTGTCGTTTGTGTGAGCCTCCAAGTGAATGTGATATGATAAACCTCAATAAAAACAGAAGTATTTAGAAAGAATCTATTGTTTTATTCTTGGGATATCTTGGACTTGATTCAGATTGGGGTGCCTGGTACAAGAGAGACAATTGATTTGATTGATTGATTTATTTCATATAACAATTGTTTGCACAATAAAGAACATACCGGTAGTTGACAAAGTAAGATCAAAATTATGAAATGAAACAGGAACCTACTGGAAAGCTTCTGTAGGTTCCCAAGACTAAATATAATATGAACATTATTTTCATAAATCACCACACACACTAAAATCTACCTAAAGATGAAATGTCTTCTTTCACTATAAAAGACTTGTAGTTTATCACAAATATACCCAATGATGATCACTAGAAACCAGGAAGCTTACAGATGAGTATAAGTGTTAGGTCAACTGTGTAATGGATAATAAATAAAATTAACATAAGTAAAAGCACCTCTCGGGATCTGTGATATACAAGCTCTACAAGCTCACAACATCCTATAACGAATGAAAATATTTTCAGTGCAATTATTTTTCTATAATAAGAGTTTGATTGATTTAAAACAACAACATATTGCACACTATTTTAAAAGGAAAGTGATGCTGAAAGCCTGATACTGATAATTATAATACCTTGCTTACAAATATTCAGGGCAAGGAGAGATAAAATACCAGCCCACTTTCAGATTCTGTTCCATTCTAGTATGCGTTAAATACTCTACTCGACTACCGGTAGATGTTTTACTTTTCACTGACAATGCATTTAAATAGCAACATCTCTTACCATCTTTTAGGAAAAAAATGTATTACCGGTAAAGCATTAAAAACTGAGAAAAACAGCTCAAAGAGGGAGTTAAAAAAAAAAGATTTCTGACCAACCGACCCATGTTTAGGCACCTAAAGGGCAATACAACATCTTTTTTTTTAGGCCTCGTCATCCACACCGAGTTGCTGACACTTTCATCCATTCCAAACTTCTCTTCCAGTAGACAACTGTTTCACGTCTTTCTTGGCTTCTGAAGCAATCTCTTTTCCTGCTGCTTTGGTGGAATTTTCCAAAGTCCTGCAACAACTTCTCTTCCAGAGTTCCTTCCAGTCAACCATTCTTTGATCTCTTTTTGGCCCATCTGATGATTGCACCTACCCTCGCCCCTGCTGCTTTGATGGCAGTCATGCCCACAGTGAAAGGCATCATGGTGGACACCAATCTCTCCTTCAACCTATCCTTCAACTCTCGAGTTCTCTCGTTCATTCTCTCCCTTCTCTTCAAGAGTTCCAGTCAACCGTTCTTTGATCTCTTTTGGGGCCATCTGATGATTGCACCTACCCTCGCCCCTGCTGCTTTGATGGCATTCATGCCCCCAGTGAAAGGCTTCATGGTGGACACCAACCTCTCCTTCAACCCATCCTTCACCTCTCGAGCTCTCTTGTTCATTCTGTCCCTTCTCTTCCAGAGTTCCAGTCAACCACTCTTTGATCTCTTTTTGGGCCATCGGATGATTGCACCTACCCTTGCCCCTGCTGCCTTGATCGCATTCATGCCCACGGTGAAAGGCGTCATGGTGGACACCAACCTCTCCTTCAACCCATCCTTCACCTCTCGAGCTCTCTCGTTCAGTCGCTCCCTGAGAGGGGGCTTGGCCCAGATCCCCTTGGCCTTCTTCTCAGCATGGAGCTCTGCCTTGGACAGTCTTTGGATCAGACGGACGGTTGTGGGGTGAAGCGCAACTGACGGATGAGCTGGTTGAACTCGAGCAAACCCTTGCCTCACCAGGGACTCGTTCACCATAAGTGAAGATGCAAAGTTCTATCAAGTGTAAAGAGATGCAGTGAAAAGAGGGAGAAGAGGAATAATACATGAAAACAAAAAGCAAACAATGGTAAAACATAACATTAAAATTAATAACAGCTATAATAACATTTCAGATATATCCATCCCAAAGGATATTTGAGGTCCTACAGAATAATACTACAGTCAAACCTGCTTCAGTGACCACCTGTCTACAAAGACCACCTGTCTACAAAGGCCACATTTGTTGTTTCCCTTGAAAATGGTTTCTCATTGAACTAAAGGAACTTGTCTACAAAGGCCACTTTTTGTGTTTCCCTTGGGTGGTCCGATAGACAGGTTTGACTGTATTACCCGAATACCCTCGCTTCAGCTAAGTGTCTCTACGGTACTGAAAGAAATCAAGAAATCACTTTGAATCATGTATCATGGGTTGAGAGTGGCAAATGTAAGTTAATGTCTTGATGTCTAGATTTTTAGAAAGATTACCAACTTGCTTCTTATATATGGTGGCATGGTGCAGGACTTGACACTAACGGGCACCTGGGAAACATAGCACTCAAAATCTAACTCCAGACCCCAAACTTTAAAAAATGTTACAGATGGCTCATGCATACAGACTCTAAAACTATAAATCTGAACCCCTGCCAAACAAAATTAGCGAGGGAGCCGTGCTTTAATAGAGCATTACCTTTCTCCTAGTGATGATACACTCCAGTTGACGTGCCTCGTTCACAGCAAGTAGTCTAAACCAGATCAGGGAGTCAACAGGAGTCATGGTGACTAGGGGAGTCAAGCCACCCTCAGAAACATGGACTCCTGCCAGACACACAGGTAGCAAGGATTCTGAATGCAGAAGGAGACATCCAAAATGGGAGATATAGATTTTTAGGATTTTTTTGTTGGTCTCATTACAAGAAAAACACACTATGTTAGATATTGTCAGGGTTTGTGGGATTGCATAAGAACAACTGAGATTTTTTTAAATTAATAAAGTACAATCATTAGAAGAGTATTTTTATTGGAAAAAAAGAGTGGAAAATGTGGATGAATGTCTTCCCAAAGGATATTACCACCGGGCTGGGATTCAAACCCTCAATAATAATAATAATCTGTGTTTATATAGTGCTCAATACATTGATCCAACGATGTGCCTAAGCGCTTTACAGATATATTATTACCCCGGTCATTGGATTCAGGCTTACCCGCACACAATGTATGCACATTTTCCACTTCCTGGGGAGCATTCCAGCCAGTCGCCATTTTACAAGCGCACACTTGCTCGTCCAACCACATGAACTTTCGCATCCTACCGGGTACCCATTTAACACCTGGGTGGAGAGTGGCAAATGTAGATCAATGTCTTGTCAAAGGACATTAGTGGCGCGGTGGGACTTGAACCGCGGACCTTGTGATCCACAGTCTGGTGACATATCCACTCGTCCACGACACCTTGAATTGAGAGTCAGGTGAATGAACCACCAAACCACAACACAACAATGACCTTTACTTTTGAAAATTGACTGCAATACGGAATCGTTTGTACCCACCTCTTTGTCCTTTCTTTGTTCCGGCCTTCATCCCTCGGATGATAGGAAGATGTTCTACCAAGAGGTGGTGATCCTGGTGACCTCTGACCTTTCCTCTCAGGGTCATCTGCTTCCTGATAAATTCTTCTGGTATGTCAGATGCAGCACGGAATGTTTTCATCTAACAAAAGTAAAGAGAAACTTGCATTATGGTATTTGATGATTATTCAATTCAATTCAATTTATTCACTCATTAAAACCACATAAAATACAAATACAAACTATAAAATTACAAACATCTTAACAATAAATACAAGTGAAGCTTGGTTTAAAAATGAGTTGGGACAAATGAAATATTACAAATCTTGTAAATTTCATCCCTACATTGAAAACAAGAACGTCACAAGATACTTAACTCTCTAAATGTTGAGGACAAAAATACATTGCAACCCCAATATCAGGTGTTTGGCACTATTACTGAAATTAATCTATTCTCTATAGTTTTAATGTACAGAATATAGGTTTGAGTTAACTTATATATTAATTTGAGGTATATATTTGCTTGCAACTTGAAAAGCTTAAATGTTAGCAGAAAATGAAAAAAATTATTAATGATTTAATTATTAATTTACTGTCATAGATTATGACATATTGAACAAGGCCCACCTTCACAAGCTTTTTCATTTTTTGGGTTCCTTTTACAAAATATATAGTTATCGTCATGCTGAAATTCAATGTACCTTGACTATTTTGGGAATGAATGAATCTATGCAAATCCAATCGATATCCTGTATACAAACTATACCTACCACTCGAATGCTTCTGCCAATAAGAACAATGCCAGTTACCCCAAGCAGAGCTACACAAATCTGTAATCAGGTCAAATAAAAAGAGGAAGATAATTATTGAAAGTTATACCGGTAGTCAACTCAAAAGCACAACAGGGTTAGCCCAGGGTTTTGTCCCATATGTTACATCATTATAATGCATTTGTATTATGGAACTAAAAATATCGTATTATTCTGTGTTTTGTTCTGATTCAAACTGTAGTAGGGCTTTCAGCTTCTATGGATTGTGAACAACAAGGCATGGGGTTCGAATTTCTGCCATAACACCAATGTCCCTAGGCAAGACCTTTATTATACATTCACAACACTCCAGCCAGGTAAAGTAAATGGGTAGTTGGGTACTGGGTAGGATTTCCTCCTTGCACGTAATGAGCAAGTGCTTCAGTTGCCAATGCTACATCCAGGGTAATAAATAATTTCCAAAAATCCATTGGAAGCACATAGAGATGTTTTATCATAATGCAAATGAATTAGATACAGAACAGAGTTTTCTTCAAACTTTCCCTGACCTCCTTAAATGTGTTACATTTTTCAGCTTATATCAAAAGAAACTTTGACATTAGAATGAACCACCCCGATTGAAAATTTGACTGTTAATTGTACTTTGAATAAAGCTGCAAAAATGCCTGCAACAGCCAAACGTTTGAAACTACAGATAGTTTATAACAACAATAATACTAATACTGCACCATTAGAGTAACAGGAAAAATTAGGGGATTTTAACCACAAAGAAAAGGTGATATTTTTCATTGGACTTTTTCTGATGGGCCTGGTGACATCAGAAGCCAATGAGACTTATTATAGGATTTCTAAGCTAACCCTTTGAGGACAAATATGTTTTTCACTTTTGTTAAGGAGCTATGTACAGCAGGTACATGCACATCATACTCATGATGTCAATATATAATTTTGTGTGTCATTTGCTGTTTTTCTCACAAAGCTAAATCTTGATGAATCATTTGCTTGTTGGAGTCATGGAATCAAATTAATGGTTCGAGTGTTTAATTCTGCAGTGGTGGCTTATAGTTTTCAAGATTCAAATAAGGTTTTATTCATGACTTGTCAAAAAGTCCAAGGACTAAAAATGCAAGTTTACATCAATATAAAAAGCATTCAAAAATATGTGTACATATATATAAAGATAACATAGCAAATGAGAACAAATATATATTGTATTATGGGTCCCCACTCCTTACCCTAAGAGATTGTAAGTGACGATCTAGGAAGTCTGTCACTTGTCCAAATATATTTATTGGTTGGGAGGATATCAAGTCATCCTTTTCCATGGCTACCGGGTGAGGACATGGCGTCTGTGGTTGTGGTACTATCGGTAAGGCCGAGGTGGGTGATTGTGATGATGAAGTCGAAGGCAGAGATGATGAGGATGATGAGGAGGATTCTTTTGATGCAATGAGAGACAAGGGTGAATTTCCTGGTGCCATTTCTCCATCGGTTTTGAATGTTCCTACAAAATCAAACTGGCCAAAAGAAATAATCATAATAATGAGAATTGTAAGGCACAGAATCCATTTAAAAGCTAATACTCAATGTGCACTTGCGAAACAAACAAACAAAAACTTTTAAAAAGAAATCACATAAAAACATCTGCACTATAAACAAAAAAACAGGAGTAAGATAAACATGCAAAACAAAAGGATTAATGCATGATTTACTCCCCCAAAATGAATCAAAGTGAAAGAAAATTATAGGAATTCTAAGTTTTTTTAACCTTAAAATGCACTGGGCTTATCTTAGAATAGTGCTACCTAAAAGTATCCTGCGATAAAGGTTTAGTCTAGACAAGTCAAGGTTATGATATAACCAATTCATTCTATGACCACTCCAGCAACGCATAGACTGATGATATAATATTGGTCATCAATGCTAATGCGTATTGCATTCATTGTGCATCTAACTATCGGTAAGAAAAAGAAACACACACAATTATCAGTATACGGGACTGAATTGGAAAAAGTATTATTTTTTAACCAAAACCATCCTTAGTAACTTTTTAGTGATAGAAGACAAGTTTTCAATCTTCTTACCGTAATTCTGGATCTGACGATGACAGGTTTTCCTTCTCACGAACTTCCATAGAATTAATCTCTAGGCCAAAGTGCGGCACGACTTTTGCGGCAACCAGATCTTACCAGACGACCCAAAATCGTACTCTGATACTGGATCGCGCTCGCGGGATCGCTCGCTGTCGATTAGCTAGCTGCGCAAAAACGCCCGAGAATTGTATTTATGAATGATATACCACGCTTTCCCTTGTTGGGAGACCCAAATACAAATCTATGTGGAGCCTAGGGTGTCTACCGTACATTAAATAAAAAGGGGAAAATCCTGTGACATCATGCTTGGTGCAATTGTAGGCATGCATGCACCAGTGGAGCTACATACAGGGGCGTCGCTAGACCTTTTTCAGTGGGGGGGGGGGTGACCCCCATATCAATTCCTTCGCGCTCCTTTTGGGAGATCAACCGACCCGCGCGCATTTTATATTACATGACATATGGTAAAATTCTCGACATCTTTTTACACTTTTCTTTACCATTAAAAATCGAAATTGAGAATAATATCCTCAATCGAGATATGAGAAGAAGGAAACATTTCCTTTACATTCCATGTAAAACCATGCCCTTACTTGAAAAAAAACCTCGGTCACTTTGACGTTGAACTTTACAATCCATTTAAAAAAAATTACTCTCTCATACACAATGTCAATGGATCGGTCGCACTGTGCTCGATTGCCTTTCAATAAACCAATCTTTAACTTTGCAGCAACGCGTTTTGCGTCAAATTTGTAAATCCTCAATCACAGACAATGACATATGATACGTAAGCTTTTCATACATATAAATTTCATTTTGATTGATTCATTTTTAGCTCCGTCACTTTTCATGTCAAATCATGCTTCATGTCCCATTTTAGAAGCCCGACCCAGGGTTTTGTGCCAGCTAGCCCTGTGTATGTACGTAATGCTATATGCATACACATATAACTGAACATGCATAAGTACAGTACATGTACACACGCAGCGCAGCGCGTACGAGCGCACTGCACTACATTTCATTGGGTCAGTACCATTATGAAAATAGGGGAACAATGAGTGGGATGGGTTTAGTGCCGTCACAATAAACTTGCGCATTACACGCGTACGTATAATTAGAGCAATTTATGCACCCCCAAGAAATAATGAATACAGCCCGACCTCTCTACACACAGAACTGCACAGATACCGCACAGTCCGGTCAAGGCGGTACGCGTAGCGTTAAACTGCCAAATTTACAGAAATTGTGAGGAGCGCTTTTGCTATGAAAGGAATTGATATGCCCCCTTGAAAAAATCCTGCGTACGCGCCTGCCTACGCCACCATTAACCATCTCGCTATTGGGGTTCTTATCAATATCAACAGTTAAGCATACCCTACTACAGCCTGAAACACTTCAGCATCGACTGGGCATTCATTATCCTCAGGGGGGTGAGTCTCACTGGGAGGCCGCCTAAAAGAGAGCGTCAGCATCAATGTTCATCTTACCAGAGCGATAAGTCAATGTAATATCATAATTAGCCAGGGCTGCCAGCCAACGGTGCCCTGTGGCATCAAGCTTTGCGGTGGTGAGCACATACGTATAAGGGGGTTATTATCGGTCCGGACATGAACTTTGTTTCCGTACAAAAAATCATGAAAAATCAGTTACTGCCCACTTCAATGCTAACAATTCTAATTTGTGAGCGGGGCAATTTTTCTCACTTGGGGTCACTGATCTACGCATAGGCGACAACACGATCCTTGCCCTCATCATCGACCTGGTACAGGGCTGCTCCCAATCCTCGCGTACTAGCATCCGTATGTAAGATAAAAGGCTTAGAAAAATCAACATACTGTAATACTGGGGCACTGATCAATTTCTCCTTTAGTTCGTTAAAGGCCCGATTACGCTTTCTTGTCCATACCCAGGGGGGTGCACTACTCGCGGGGGTCTCAGTTCTGTGTTTACCTTTACGCTGGCGAGGACCGCCAATCAACTCATAGAGGGGGCTAGCAATCTGGGCAAAATTCGGGAGGAACTTACGATAATAACTTGCAAATCCTAAGAAAGTCCTTAATTCTCTCATATTCTGAGGCACGGGCCAATTAATCCCTCACGCTATCAATCTTACCGGGGTCGGTCTGAATCCCGTCTCCCGAGAGTACATGTCCTAAATACTTCACTTGCGTCTGGAGCAATCACTTAGAGGCTTTAAGTTTGAATCCATGTTGGGCTAACCGACTAACTACTAACTCTAATCTGGCAAGGTGTTCCTCAACTGTCCTGCCGTACACAATTATATCGTCTAAATAGACAACACAACATGTATGATTCAAGTCTCCCAGGCATTTTTCCATGGCTCTTTGAAATGTACCGGGGGCATTGCACAGTCCAAAAGGCATACGATTGCACTCCCAAAATCCCAATGGGGGCGGCAAAACAAACGCAGTCTTATGTCGGTCGACCTCATCTACTTCTAATTGCCAATACCCAGCTTTCAAGTCTAGGGAACTAAACCATTTGGCCCCATGCATCATCTGTAGTTTCATCAATTCATGGAAGGGCATAACTATCTTTAATTGTCCTTTCATTTAACTTCCTAAAATCGATAAAAAATCGAAGGGAGCCATCTTTCTTTCTAACTAAAACTACGGGACTGGAGTATGGGGAAAAGGATTCTCTTATCACACCAGATTCCTGCATGGATCGAATAATTTTTATGCTCTCTTACTTCGTTATACATGGACGGGGGTATCCTTCGGTTAACAATACCACTATGGCCTAAATCATGCTCTGAGTTGCTGAACGCATGGGAATAATTTCCTAACACTTTTCTTGCTCTTGCTATCTACTGGGGATGCGGGAGATTCGGAAAAATCCAAATTCATATCTGAAATTTCATGGTGATCAGCCTTGCCTTTTGAATTATCACTATCGGGGCAGTTCATTTGGTTCGTTTGCACAGGTCCTTGTACCCGGCATAAATATACAATTCCCAACTTCTGCCTTCGATATAACCAGACATCACCGTCAGTGTGATTTTCTATCAATACTGGAACACGACATGCATCTTGCATTTCCTAATCAACAACTAAGGTACCTGGATTAACAATCACACCTGGCTGGAGGGTATGTTGGGGTTCTACCATTTAATACTTCATACTTGTCCCTTGCCTTAGGGAGGGGTACATGACAGTCAACTACTATATTGCTGCGTTTGCGGGTACTTTGATTGCCCGTTTGGACGAAATTATAGCGGGACCTACCTTACCATTCCTGTCCGGTGTGACTGGGGTCTGCATACTACGCCAAATGCCATACCGGAGCTATTTCGTTACTATCTGCGAAATTCTGACCAAATTCTTCTCTGCCTTGTTTAACACACAACTGGATTACATTGGTACCCACACAACATGGTACTCGCTTATTATAGGGGGTGTCGGGCACTATTAAAACGGGGGAATATACAACTTAAATTCGGTAGGGAGGGAACCTGGGAGGGAAATTGCAACTTCTACATAACCAAGGTAGGGAATTTCTTGCCCATTAGCGCATTCAACCCTAAGGAGCTCACCAATACTATGAAGGGGGAGCTGGGAAAGAAATTTATCATAACAAGCCTTACTAATTGTTGTTTGCGCTCCCGTATCCACTAAACATTTGCATTTATGCCCGTCTATGATCGCGACTGCCTCGTTGGGTTCTCCAACCATCCTATCCAAGACTTTAGGGGAAGGGGGAAATCCGATTAATTACTTCATGTCGGCTATTTCTAGGATCTACTGTCCGCCCCTCGGCAGAGACCATTGCCCGTTTGGCTGGTTCATTAAGGGACGAGGGTGGGCTCTATACGGTCCTAACTGGGGGGGGGGGGGGGGGTACTGGGGTGTGGGAACTTGGAGTCGGGGCGGTGGACGGTTCCGGGGGCACCTTCTTGCAAAGTGCCCCACTTGCCCACACGTGTAGCATGGAGGGAGGGGGTCTCTGATTGTTTTCTAGTACGGCAGGGGCGGATCTAGCTTTTTGCTAAGGGGGGGGGGGGGGGGTTTGACCCAATGACGATGCGAAGCATCGTCCACGAGCCGCGCAACGGCGAGGCGATTTTTTTTTTTTTTTTTTTTTTTTTTGGGGGGGGGGCTATTTTGAACCCCCGGAAGTGATGTTTTTCTGGCATCTACTAACACTATGGAGAACATAAAAAGCATTGCACGATAACGTCTTTTTAAATCAAGTAACAGTTTAATACACAGTTATATCCAAAGTTATCATCATTTGTTTGGTTAAGTTACCAGATGAGTTGAATATCTTCTCATAATATTTACACTTGAAAGGTTTCTCTCCAGTGTGCGTTCTTTCTTTGTGGTCTAACTCTAACCACTTGGTCGGACCTCTCTTTGGGGAAATCAATGACTGGTTAACATTTCAGTGAGTCTATATAATAGACTGAGCACACAGTCATGTATTGTGATTAGTCAAACAGGATGGAGCTGCAGAAGAGTCGCCTTGGGTTAGCCGTGACGAAGCGCTTGACCACCTCTGCCGTGTGACTCAGCATCCGCGAGCCCTACCACCACCAGAGGGACGAGTGACATGATAGACTTCAGTGCACGGTTGTCAGCCGAGAACCTGGCGTCCAGCTCCTGTAGAAAGCTGTCCATGAATGGAATCCCAGCTGTTCTCTTGTAGTACTCACTAAAAAATATCAACATTGCAAAGGCTTGAGACAGTGGTCCATCAGAATATTGTCTCTGTTCAAGGCGCATCACAAATTTGTTTGTTTGTGAAATTGTACTCAATTCAGCTTTCAGGCTGCTATGTACTTTTTTATTCAATAAACCATTTTCAATTCAAATGTTATTAAAATTCACATTGTATTAATTAGTGCAGATACCTGGCTGTGTCAGCTGGAGTATTTGCACGGTGTGTCTGGTGCTTGGCTCTTCTAGGGACCGTGATCTCTCCCCCAACATCAGCAGCAATCGTCTCGGCCTCTGTACACCAGTTCCTCCAGACCGAGTCGAAGTCCGCTCTCTGTCTTCTCACCTCATCAATAGCTGTGTCGATGAGGTTGTAGGCGGCAACCACATCAGCATCTCTCTTCTGGAGTTTGGTGCTCAGGCCTTTCACCGTATCCAGGCCATTGACCAGGATGACCAGGGCTATGATGTTGCGGCCATTCCTGAGAGAGGTCATGAATCCATGAGCCCTGGTACGGGTTTCAGCATCCCAGTCCCATGATGACTGGATCTCTGCATATTCCCCTGGTTGCACCATGGCGTGCACGCATGTGAATACGTACTCATAAAGAGTACGGAATGTTTCCAGACAGTCGTGCCTCTCTGTCCATCTCGTTTTGCAGAGCCCTTTGAGTTTTTGAACGCGGCTTTCTGGTGCATAGGTAGCGAGTACCGTTTCCAGGAAGCGTTGTCGTTTCGGAGACAGATGGAAGAGATGGATTTCATTGATCACGTCGATCACATTGCGTAAGTCTTGTACCTTACATGCTTTGCCAATGGCCAAGCTCAGAACATGTGAGCGGCAATGCGTGTACAGCGCCAGTGGGTTCTTCTCTTTGATTACGGCCTGGGCTCCCCTTCTGTAACCAGCCATTGCAGACGCTCCATCATACGACTGCCCCCGCATATCATGTACATCAAGGCCATGCTTGTCGAGAAGGCTTAAGATGGCTTCGGCAATCCTCTCACCAGTCGCCCTCTGCAGATGAAGAAAGTCCAGGAACACTTCCCTGACGTGAGGCTTCCTATCAGTGACATCCACAAACCTCAAGCATAGTGACAGTATTTCTTGATTTCCGTGCGGATCGGTCACCTCGTCAGCCATGACGCTGAAGTATTTCACGTGTTTCAGAGGTGCCATGATGGTGTCACGCAGGCAGTCCGCAGTGATAGTGATGATCTCGTTCTGTATTGTTTTTGATGTGTACTGTTGGTTCTTTTTTCCCTGCTCCAAATGTTCCCGGAGGATCGGGTCACATTTGGCAGCGTGATCTAGAATTGCATTGAAGACTCCTCGGTTGGTGAGCGGGTCTGCCGTTTTGTCATCTCTGTGACCACGTAACGGTAGTGCCTGCATGCCACACAGCTTGACGGTATCTACAATCACTGAGAGGATGTGCCTGTTCTTATCGGAGAGCGCCTGGCCCTTTCTGTCGATAATGGTGTCAATTCTGGCTTCAGGGTTGGTGTATGTGGCCAGAAATGCCTTTCCCATCACCATTGCATCATGGTGGTATTTGTGTGCGTCGTGGTTTCTGAGACAGCCCTCTTTGCCCTTGGCCTTGCTGAAATTCTTGAATGGGGTCTTCACCAGGGTTCCAAGCACTCCTTTGACCAACTTGGCTTTGAACAAGACGCAGTACTTGCAGTAGCCTCCACCTTGTGAAGGGGAGTATGACAGCCACTCATAGTCTTTGAGCCATGACTCTTGGAAGCTGAGCGGGATTCGCTTGCCCTTCTTTGTGACCTCATATGTTACAAACTCTCTTCCTTGGTAGCTGTGTGTCAAGTAGTGATAGCGATCACTGTCAGTGACAACAGACGACCGCCCAGTCACCAACAACCCAATGTCCCACTGGTATGGTAGCTCTGTTCCTGTAGCTGCCCTAGTGCTGCTAGCCTTGGTTGGGTCACTCTGGGGTACTGAACCACTGTCTTGAGGGGTATTAGTGTGATCAGTGACAGTGGGGGAGGTCCCATCACCAGGAATGTCCGAGTGCAGGTGCAGTTCAGTTACAGTACATGCAGCAGCGACAGTATTAGACTGAGGCTGAGAGTGAGAGACAGAATCAGGTGTCAGACTAGGTGAAGTGTCATGGCTAGTATGTGCAGCTTGCTCAACGCCACCACCAGAAGACGCAAATCTACAAAGTATAAAATAAATTGTAACTGCCACTGTAGTACAGAAGTACCGTAGATCAGGCATTTAAGACTATTATTAAAGCTATATAGGCTTCTATAGTAATGTACCACGATGTTCTGTACTTCTGGCAGTAGGATACGCCAGTATTATCTATATGCAGGCTATAGTTCTCGGTGAGTACTAGGAACTAAACTGCTTGGAAGCTATTATCACCGACCGAGTCACAAAATCATGAATTCTAAGAAAAGAACAAGTCACATTGTATTCACAGTTGGGATACCATGTACAGTACGTACTGTGCAATTGTATTTTCAATTTTCAAGTTCAAGTTTCAAGTTTATTTCTTCCACAGTTTACAAAAAATATAGACATACATAAAATGATATAAAATAACAATTATACAATAGGCCTACATGTAGTATATTATATGAGCACGTCTCAATGATTCTCAATTCATAAAATAGATTAAGTAGAATGTGAGGAACCTAAATCGGTACTAAAGCCTCGGTAACAAATGCCATTACGAACTGCTACTAACGCCGTACGAACGATTTTCAGACAATGGAAATTCGGGAAGACAATTGAAAAACAGGGAGATTCGTACGAAATTATCGTTCGTACGGACCTTTGTGACCGTAGCATTACTTGTATATTATAGGTTCCTGGTAAAATAAGTATTGTAAATGAAAAAGCCGTAGCAGTAGAGAAAGACGTAATTTAGACGGGCGAATTTAAAACACAATGGAATATAAGGGAGTTTGTACACATTAGCTCCAATACCCAGAGTCACCCGTCGTCCCGGTTCAAATGCATAGTCAAAATGCGTATAGTCACGCAGGTGCGAAATGCTTTCACTTCACTTCGCACGCGCGAATTACGCATATATTTATAATACGCACTTCACTTCGCATTTGCATTCGCCTGTCAAAATACAATTACACAGTACTGTAGGCCTACCTGAAAAAGTCTTTCACTGATGTTTGCTTTCTCTTTTTGGGGGCACTTTCCATGGTTCTTTTCTGATGTAGGCCTACTACAGTCTAATACATATAGCTAGATATTAAAGAAAACACGTGTGGCCTAGTTAGTATCTCGCCAATGTGATGCGCGTAGCATCGTCCACGAGCCGCGTAGCGGCGAGGCGATTTCTCTCCAGTGTGCGTTTTTTTTTTTTTTTTTTGGCGGCCCAAGGGGGGGGGGGGGGGGGGGTTTAAACCCCCTAACCCCCCCCCCCCCCCCGTAGATCCGCGCCTGTACGGATATTTTCTTCTTAAGGTCAGCTATTTCCCGTTCCCAATCAATTTGGGAGGTCTGGGCGTGTACGCCAACTTGGGGGCGGGGGTTTCGGGCTGGAATGGGGGTAGGATGGAACTTTTGGAAGTCCTGGCTCTCTTGCTCCGCCACTCGGGAGATTTTAACGAGTTCGTCAAAAGAGTGGACGGTCTCGTATCTGTGGCGGATGGCTTGTTTGAGACCGCCACTAGCCAGGCCCTCCCAAAAGACCACTCTTAAGGTATCATCTTTCGAAGCCTGGGTTATGCCCCCCCCCCCCCCACCCTGCATTCCGCCCGGTCCACCAGCAACTGTAAGCGAGCACTATAAACAGTGATCGACTCCCCCGACCACTGCTTAGTGGAATACAGCTGCTGGAGGAGTACAGCCCCCAACTCCACTGTACCATAGAATCCGGTTAACTTTTCCACCTGCAGTTGGCCTACGGAGGCCTCTATATCCATATGTAGGACTAATTGTGCCGCCTCTCCCCGGAGAGAGCGGCGAATGAGGCGGGAAAGGGTATCGGGGTAACACCCCTCCTCATTTTGTAAAGATTTTACTTCATTACTCCATACCTCGAAGGGGACTCCCCCCCCCCCCCCCCCTTTGGGGCTTACATCCCCGCCAAACAGGGACAACCGGATAGCATTTTGGTAAACTACCGGTTGTCAAGTTACTTAAAGGTACTATTTTGGCCTCCTCTTTTAGTAAGTTCAATTCCAAATATTTTCTAGGTACCTCATTCACTTGGATGCATACCCCATTTAATCGCTTACCCGTAGCCCCTAAGGCATCGGTGGCGTCATTCTCGATTTCGAACGCGCAATACGCGTTTCCCGTCGGTCCCCCTGTGACGGAATCTACCCCCATGGTGAGTGTGCATGCTGACATATCACACTCATCAGCGAGGAAATCGATTACCTCCCCCTCAGTAGTCACAGGGGGCAATCCCGTTAATAAAACCACGCAATTTGCTGGGTGCGCCATTTTACTACTCAAACAAAAACAAAAGGCCAAAAATAGAAGAGAGAGAAAAAGATAAAAAATCTACATAAAACAAAACGCTACCCGGACCCTTACAAAAAAGGACATCCACGCTATAATAATTATTATTCCCAATTAAACCATACTACTATTCCATCGAACTAATCAAGGGTAAGTCCACATTAGGACCAACAAACTAATCAAAAATCCAACCGTCAATAATTATGACTAATAAACAAACCAAATACCAATGTTCGGCCAAAAACTCTAACAAATCTTTACAAAAACTCATGACTTCAACAATAATTTAACAACAATTCACTTTCATACACAAAACAACAATTTCTTTAAATCTAACTTCGTCTTTTTGATTCTCTACGGGCCGTCATAATTAAAACAAATTTAAACCATCTAACCAAATCAAGTTAACCACACCAACATACCATTAAACAAAACAACAATTATTATCCCGCCACCATTTAACAAAATTAAATATATTGTTTTGTTATGAAATTGTTGTTTTTCATATTATTAAGGAAATTCAATCGTTGCAAAGGTATTTATTTTGAGACCGATTTTTCCCGTTACTTTTGTAAGCTCAAACAGTATTTTCTTTGGATTTTTCATTCTAAAGATACCGTAGCAATTTCTTTCACGGTGGGTTTATTACGGCATGTTCAGTTGTCACTCACTTTCATTTCAACACGTTGACAGGAAGGAATTGTCAGCTCGTCATCCTTTGCTTGTTTTCAGCATGTTTCATTTGTGTCCCGCCACAGAAGTAAGTTCTTTGGATTAATGATATAATTCTGTAAATAATGTGTTGATGATGTGATTATGTAAAACAAGAAGGAAAAGGAAAGTTATTAACAAAAGTCAAGTTCTTTGTAAAATAATGTACACGTGAAAATAGGTTGAAGTTAGAAGACCAATCTCTGTGTCACGTGTGTTGCCAATTCATGTATGTGTAGATTCTTTTCTATGTATAGACTATATAAAGAAAACATAAATAAGAACCAGGTCACTCAAAGAAGTGTACATTTCAAACCATTTATTAAGAACATGTCAGACTCAGAGTATAAACAAGGTAACTCAAAATATGTTATTTTTTGTGCATTATCTTTACAGATTGAATAAATACCTACACCAGTAGGAACTATACATTCTAACGGGCACATCTCGGCTTGTTCACTGATCTAACCATAATTCAATTTCTTTCGAAACTCCGGGATTGGAATCAGACGGACAAGATGGCTGAAACTGCAGGCGAGCTGAAAGTTAAGAGGAGAACGGCAAAAGGGAAGCTCACAAGGGGTATGAACCAACTACAGGCCCTTTTGAACACTGAAAGATCCAGCAAGGAGGTAGATGAGAGCTATCACGAATTCCGCAAATTGTATGAAAATGTGGAGGCAAAGCACGATGCCTATTGTGAGGTTCTCGATGACACCGCGTATGAAGCAGAGCAGGCGTGGATGGAGGACTGCATGAATAGCTTCATGCAGATGAAGGTGAAGGTTGTGGACTATGTAGGCAATAGTACCGGCGTGGATGACACGGTTGACACCACAAGAGAGGCTGAAAGCCCAAGGTCAGAAGTGAGAAACACAACAGCATGTCACGTACAGATAGAGAAACCAAAGTTGCCACGTTTCTCAGGAGACATCAGAGAGTACCAGACCTTCAAATCGGACTTTAAACATCTTATCGAGTCCAAATACACGGAGAGGGACTGTATAACCATTCTGCGTACTAGTTTACAAGGCAAAGCACTTGAAGTGATTCAAGGCATAGGAACAGACTACAAAGCAGCTTGGGAGCAACTAGATGTCATCTACGGTGATCAGAGGAATGTCGCAGATGCTGTTATCTACGACATCACGAAGTTCAAGAACTTGAAAGACGGCGATGATAAAGGGTTCATTGAACTAGCAGGGTTAGTGAGAAGGAGCTACAACACTCTGAAGGAAATCAACAAGGAGGAGGACATGAACAATTCTCACATGTTGTCATTGATAGAGCGAAAGCTTACGAATGAAGATCGTAAGATCTGGTTACGTCAACAGAAGCCGCCAACTTTGAAGTGCCTAATGGAATGGTTGAGCCAGGAGTTGCAAACTCGTATCAGGGCAACTGCATCGATTAGAGAAGGAAGGTCAGATAGCAAGTCAAAGCAGGGTGCCTTCATACACCATTTGACACAGGAGGACAAAGGAAATGATAGTCACAAGCCAGACTTTAAGTGTTGGCTATGCAAATCCAATGATCATTGGGTCGATAAGTGTCATAAGGTCGTTAAGATGAGCCAGCAGGAGAGGTACGAGTTGATGAAGGAAAACAGGGCTTGTTTTAGCTGTCTGAAACGAGCTGGCAAGGAACATAGGATGACAACATGTCGTAGAAGGAAGAAGTGTGATCGATGTTCTTCCTTTCACCATCCTTTGTTACATTCAACCATAAAGATCCAGGAATCTACTGTGGATGTTGCAAGCACCGGATCGAGTGAAACTCTTCTGCCAATTCTTACAGTCAAGGTTCGTGGTCCAAAGGGAGCAGTCATTGGAAACTGTTTATTGGACTCGGGTTCTCAGGTGACACTCATCAGGAAGGGAGTAGCAGAAAAGCTCAACCTGGAGGGTGATCCGGTTCAAATAGTGATCACAAAGGTTGGCGGAGATAGAGAGACTACTAATTCTAAGTGGTATCGGGTGAAGGTAGAGTCTTTGGACAATCATCGAGTTGTTAATGTGAAAGCTATTGGACTAGATGTGATCAACGACAACATCACAAGTGTTGAAGTTCGGGAGCTTGCAAGGATTTTCGATCTTGATAAGCTCAACAGAGGAGACGGGTCAGTTGATCTACTCATCGGTGCTGATTATGCAAGACTACATCTTGGTGACGTCAAGTCAAGAGAAAGAGGACACCTAGTGGCTACACGAACTCCACTAGGTTGGGTGGTATTTGGCGGCAAGCCAGGACAGAGCAGTGGAAGTGTACTTAATGTACAGGTGGTTAGAAATCCTATTGACCTGCAGGATTTCTGGACGACGGAGTCCATGGGTGTGGCTTGTCCAGCTAGGGAGACAGATGAACAGAAGTTAATCACTGAGGCCTTTCAGAAGAAAGGACAGCAGTGGCTGGTACCGTATCCATGGTTGAAGGATCCTAGAGAACTTCCAGACAATAAGGTTCTAGTGGAGAAAATGCTCTGTGCTACTGAGAAAAGGCTGATGAAGGATGCGGAGCATGCAAAGGCCTATGACCATCAGATCAAGGAGATGGTTCAGATGGATTTTGCTAGGAAGCTAACGGCCGAGGAGATGGAGTCGTACAACGGCCCTGTGCATTACATCCCTCATCATGCCGTATTGAGACCAGAGAAAAAGAGCACACCGATACGAATTGTCTTCAACTCTTCATCAGTGTACCAAGGCAAGTGTCTCAATGATTTCTGGATGAAGGGGCCTGACCTGTTGAACAATTTGTTTGGAGTCATCATACGATTTCGGGAGAAGCCAGTAGCAGTCTGTGCGGACATCTCCAAAATGTATCATAGGGTGCTGATACCGGAATCTGATCAACACGTACACAGATTCTTGTGGAGAGACTTGCAAGTTGATAGAAAGCCTGATACCTATGTGATGCAAGTTGTTACCTTCGGTGACAAACCGGCTTCAGCAATGGCGCAGACAGCATTGAGGCTCACTGCGGAAGAGGGACGCACTCAGTCCCCAGAGGCTGCAGATGTGTTGAAGAGAGACTCATACATGGATGATATCTGCACATCTACAAACACGAGAGAGGAAGCTCAAGCCTTAACTGAGAACATTGACAATATTCTCGCTAATGGTGGGTTTAAGGTGAAAGGCTGGACTTCAAGCACACAGCTTAAGGGCGCAGAAGGAGATGAAATGGAGAAAACTATGATGGAGAGTCTAGCAGAGGAAAAGGTGCTAGGAGTCTTCTGGGACAGAAAAAGGGATGAGTTCTCTTACAGGGTGAAAGTTGAGAAGTTCTTGGATAAGGAGCTAACCAAGAGAATCATCCTAGGCCAGGTTTCTCGAATCTTTGATCCTATCGGCTACACAGCACCGTTTGTCATCCGAGCAAAGATAGGACTACAGAAGATGTGGGAAGCTGGCTATGACTGGGATGCAGTTCTTCCAGAGGAATGCCAGATAGAGTGGAAGAGATTCTTTCAAGAGATGGAAGAGCTCAAGGAAGTAACGTTTGAGAGATGTTTGACTCCGAAGGATGTAGTTGGGAAGCCGCTACTATGTATCTTCAGTGATGCATCAATGCACGCCTTCGGAGCATGTGCATACCTGAGGTGGGAGATGGAGGATGGAGATTACAAGACAAGATTTGTGGCAGCGAAATCCCGAGTGGCACCACTTAAGCCACTGACGGTTCCCCGCCTTGAACTTCAGGCTGCAGTTCTTGCCAGCCGACTGTACAAGACGATATTAGAGCAGCTGACGATGGAGATAGATGATGTCATCCTCTTTACAGACAGTATGATAGCCCTCTCATGGGTGAGGTCTAAGGCAAGGAACTTCAAGACGTTCATTGCTACTAGAGTAGGAGAAATTCAGAGCAACACAGACCCCAGCAAATGGCGACATATCTCAGGAGTAGACAACATAGCAGATGTGTTGTCAAGAGGACTGAAGGCAAATGAACTGAAGGGGTCATGGCAACACGGTTCAGACTTCCTACAACAGTCAAGATCTGATTGGCCTGAGGAAGTGAAGGTTCTTACGAATCTACCTGACGTTGAGAAGGAGAGGCGTCATGAGAAGACGGTTCTAGCTGTGGGTTTAAGTTGTGACCTAATCGATTATGAGAGGTTCTCCAGCTGGAGGAAACTGGTCAGAGTCGCAACATTGGTGTTAAAGTTTGTGAAGAAACTCAAGGCTAGACAGGGAAAGCAGGAGAATGAGACCAGTAAAGGAATGACTCCCGCAGAACTAGAGGAGGGAGAAAGGTACATCATCAGAGACGTACAGAAAGGCATGGAATCACGAATCAAGAAGGGAGAACTGAAGTCCTTGAGTCCCTTCATTGATGACTATAGAGTCATTCGAGTAGGAGGCAGGATAGATAAAGCGATGACATCATTCGAGCACAAGCATCCTGCTCTTCTTCCGTATGGACATCATGTTTCCATGCTGATTACTCGTCATGTTCATGAGACGAGTCATAGCGGAGTAGCTGCAACCATGGCAAAGATAAGGCTTAGGTACTGGATTCTTCGGGGACATAAGCTTATCAAAACTCTCAAGTACAGATGTACAAAATGCAGAGCTTTTCTGCATAAAACTGAGACCCAAGAAATGGCCCAGCTACCTAGGGAGAGATTAGCTCCGAATACACCACCGTTCCACTTCACTTCGTGCGATTACTTCGGGCCACTAACCGTGCGAGTGGGACGCAACAAGACGTCGAAGCATTACGGAGTCATCTTTACTTGCTTGAATACAAGGGCAGTTCATCTCGAGCTGGCAGTAGATTGCAGTGCCATGGAGTTTATGCAGGTACTGCGGCGTTTTTTCGCCGTGAGAGGACAACCGGCAAGCATCCTAAGCGACAACGGCACTCAGTTTGTCGGCACTCAACATGAGTTGAAGAAGATGATTGAAGGACTGTCCAACGAAGAACTTCAGGATTTTTGTGCTGAGAGAGGCACCGTATGGAGGTTTACCACACCAGGAGCACCCCATCAGAACGGCTGCGCAGAGGCTTTAGTTAAAAGCTGCAAACATGCTTTGAAGAAGGCAATTGGGGAGCAAGTGTTGGCACCATTTGAGCTTTTAACTTGTCTGGCTGAGGTGGCGAATCTGGTCAACCAGAGACCAATTGGCAGGCTGTCAACCGATCCCGATGATGGAGGATATATCTCACCTAATGACATGCTTCTGGGACGAGCATCAGGGAACGTAGCGCAAGGTCCATTCTTGGAAACAAGAAATCCAAGGCACAGAGTAGAACTGGTTCAGCGCATCGTAGATTCATTCTGGCAACGCTGGACGCGGGATGTATTGCCACTGTTGACTCCTAGAAGAAAATGGAATGTGCATCGACGTAATGTACGCGTTGATGATATCGTTATGTTCGCAGACGCGAACGCTGTGCGTAGCCAGTGGACAATCGCTCGCATAATCGAGGTGTTTCCGGGTGATGACGGTAAAGTGCGGAACGTGAAAGTAAAGACTATGAACTCTGAGTACCGTCGCCCGATCACGAAGATTGCTGTAATCTATCCCGCAGAGGGTTACGAAGATTAGGTTACACGAGAACTTTAAGTTTGAAACATTGTAAACTTAAGAACAGATTAATCTTTGCATTTTTTTTGGATGTAAGATTTTCTTCATTTATATCATGAGGACAAATTCCCTCATTGGGTGGGGAGGATGTTTTGTTATGAAATTGTTGTTTTTCATATTATTAAGGAAATTCAATCGTTGCAAAGGTATTTATTTTGAGACCGATTTTTCCCGTTACTTTTGTAAGCTCAAACAGTATTTTCTTTGGATTTTTCATTCTAAAGATACCGTAGCAATTTCTTTCACGGTGGGTTTATTACGGCATGTTCAGTTGTCACTCACTTTCATTTCAACACGTTGACAGGAAGGAATTGTCAGCTCGTCATCCTTTGCTTGTTTTCAGCATGTTTCATTTGTGTCCCGCCACAGAAGTAAGTTCTTTGGATTAATGATATAATTCTGTAAATAATGTGTTGATGATGTGATTATGTAAAACAAGAAGGAAAAGGAAAGTTATTAACGCGAAAGAAGGCCGGAGAGTTCCGTCTAACGCCCCCCGACCCCTCGGCAGCGGCGGTCCTATGGTTTCGGGAGATTGTTTTTGTTTAGGTCAGTTAACTCCAGTCGGAGAGCACCATCTCACCGCGGCCGAGGTGGGGGTGTTAGTTAAAACCAACGAGACCACCACATAAATTAATACACATTTAAACAGTTTCAATTACAATTTCACTTGGTCGTTTATTCGAGAAAAGGTTACAATTTTTTGTGTCGTGTTTCTTAAGTGTTTATCCCTTACCTAATTACTTAATTAATTGAGCTCGTTTACGCATCCACATCAACAATCACTCACTTAAAGTATTAGTGGGAGGGGGAAGGGGAAAGGAAAAGGATTATTTAAATTACTGGGACTTTTAGAGTCTTTGATCGATCGATAACTTGTCTTTAAGAGTTTATAGGCCTTTTTAATTGGGGGACGGGTTGGCTTAGCTCTTTCTTGTTCCGGTCTCTCGACTCGTCGCACTCGTGTCAGGGCGTAGCAGACTTGAAATTCCTCTCGATGTCCTGGGGGCGTCGGAGGGTCTTAAAGGTGTGTGCTCGTCTCCGGTCCTTGTGACGTCGAAATCGTTGACTTTCTCAAATACAAGCACAAATCAGCGGTCTCCTTTGTCTCTTTCTATAATTATGGGTTGGATGATTCTCTTTACTGGAGAATGGTGAGGTGCAGTGTTACTATTTGTCGTTTCAGTCCCTTTCTATCATTGCCAGCAAACAGTGACAAGAAGATGAAGTTCAGCAACTTTCAAAATGTTCCGTGGACGAAGCTTTAATTAGTACAAGTCGGGAATCTCCAAATGTCCGTGGTGGCTGAATTAAACTTAGGGTGGAAGGAGAGGGGTGGCAAATGCTTGGGGTCCAGGGATGCAAGTGTGAAGGGAAGGGAGGATTGGGTCTTTTTATACTCTATTAACACACCGTTCAGCCATCTAGCTCGCACCTCGAGTCCAACAAATTCCTTATTAATTTCCTTTGTTTTTCCATCCCATAATACTTTTTGGTCACCTGATCTCCCACCACTGTCGACATCTTAATGGACAGGGCAAAAACTTATTTCATTGGTCCAAACTTTCTATTCCAAAACTCTAACAAGCTTTTTACCTGTTTTTATTCCTGATTGGTCAAATGAAGGGGAAGTCCTTATACTTTTTAGCGTGGGTATGCTGGATTCACTCGTTGGAATATTCTCGAGATACCAGTGACAGCTCAGGCTCTAGAGTATCAATTAACTACTAATACAACGACTCTGTTATCATTCACCATTTTCACAAACACCTAACTAAACTATCAAAAACAAATCTGTTGTCCAAGCTATTTTTATCGTTCTTAACCCCACTCGACCTATTGCTCTACTCTTTTTCCCTTGTCCCTTCACCTACATAGTCTATCTCAAAGCCATTTATTTATCAATCAACTATCCCCTAGGACTCATAATCCTTTTAACTCGGCTACTTTCAAGTTCAAGCACTACTCAGCATGTTCACACTCCTCTTTAATCCCAGTGTATTCCACCATGCTACATATAGATACACGCTTAAAACGCTGTTACATTCCGGGTCTTCTGTAGATACACGCTCCCAACACTGTTGCATTCCGGGTCTTCTGAAGATACACACTCCCAACACTGTTACATTCCGGGTCTTCTGTAGATACACGCTCCCAACACTGTTACATTCCGGGTCTTCTATAGATACACGCTCAAAACACTGTTGCATTCCGGGTCTTCTGTAGATACACGCTCGCAACACTGTTACATTTCAGGTCTTCTATAGATACACGCTCAAAACACTGTTACATTCCGGGTCTTCTGTAGATACACGCTCCCAACGCTGTTACATTCCGGGTCTTCTATAGATACACGCTCAAAACACTGTTACATTCCGGGTCTTCTGTAGATACACGCTCCCAACACTGTTACATTCCGGGTCTTCTATAGATACACGCTCAAAACACTGTTACATTCCGGGTCTTCTATAGATACACGGCTCAAAACACTGTTGCATTCCGGGTCTTTTTTTTTTTTTTAATTTGAATTTATTAACAACAACACATCACAATAATGACAGTACATATTGTGACGGTCAGCGTAAAATCTAACTTGTTCATTTTTATAAAACTGACTTGAAACACCAAAATATATATGTGGGACTGATTTTTCGATCTTTTCATATATTTTTGTCTATTTCACTTGTTAAATTGCTGAGTTATACTGTCAGGCTGACTTATCATTATTCTAAATGTCTGTATTCTCGGAATAAGGCTCTTACTTTATTTTGATCAATATATTTCTCTTTGTATAAAGGTTACAAATTATTTGATGTAATCGCACTTACTTTGAAAAAGATTATTGAGGTTTATGAATATTCATGTGCGTAAATGTAATATTCGCGTGGTTAAAGCATACGCGCATGGTAGTGCGCTGATATGTGATAGCCGAGTTTGATCGATGTGGCTAGGCCATAGAGATATATACTATTATATTCCACATACTAAGAATCTTGCTCTACGATTGGTCAAGAGTAAATCACGTGATGAAAGATAGATCGCCCATTATTGATGGGAGAAACAAAAAGTTCGTTGCCCTTTGTAGATAGTACTACTATCTACAAAGGGCAACGCACTTTCACCGAAGATAGAGGTACTATCTACAAAGGGCAACGCACTTTCACTGAAGATTATCCAAAAGCGCACTAAAACAGGCGTAATTAAGCGCGCATTACCAATGAGCGCAATTAAAACAAACACAATCATGCGCGCACCGTCCCCTCAAGGGGTTGGGTTAAACTACCGTTTCACTTTTTTGGTGTGAATTTGGGCATGGTGTCTTTTATGTAGATGCATACACGTCCTTTTCTTTTTGTAGTTAAATTGTTTTAGATGTGGAATATAAAGCAAATAATCACCTTTTGGTTTCAGGCGATGGCAAACTATCACTTCCTCGTCGATCAGAATGTATACGCTATCTTTCCTCAGCTTCGCTTCGGAAAGATAGCTACATCCAGATCGCCTCGGAAGTGATAGTTCGTCCCATCACCTTCACCAACGGTAGTTATTTGCTTACTAACACTAACTATTAAGTATATATCTCTATGGGCTAGGCTGTACACTTTGGCATTGGATGCGCTGTGAAACTGACCTGTCTGTGAACCTTGTTGAACCGAGATTTACGGTAATTATTCCTTTCGTTTCCGCCCATTGCTATTCATATGCAGATTAGCTGATTTGCATTGCACCAACAACAAATGTTGATCAATCTATTGGACTTTGTACCAGAATTGATGTTTTAATGTTTATTTTAGAGTTAAATGTGTATTTTCATGGTTTTTAAGGCCGAATACAGGCCAGAAGCAGATTGGCCAAAATCTAGCCAAAATGGATGGCCCAAAACTAGCCAAAATGGGATGGCCCAAAACTAGCCAAATTGGTATTGTGCATATGATTAGTATGACTGCTGTGTATATGGATGCTTGTTATATTGGTATTCATTTATCAGATAATAGTTATCAATATGTATGCTTGGAAACTGAAACAGAATACACAAAATGGACATGAATTCTTGGATTTTATATTACTGTGCCAGTCACTGGCGTACTGGTGGGGGGGCTAGGGGGGGCGCCAGCCCCCCCAAATAAAATTGAACCATGACTTATTTTCACAAGTAATGTATAAATGTTCGTGATATCACGATTTTCAACAAAATGCTATAGTTTCTCCATTATTTCTTGCAAACTGACCCATTTCCAAATAGCCAGGAAGAGCATATGTTTTTTATAGTCACTAAGGGCCTTATAGTGGCCACTAACAGTAACACTATAATTCCTTTCCAGAAGCTACTGTGCAAAGCACTGTCGGGAGATAACATGCTACCCACCACTCGGGCTGAGCATGCACAGATTTGCGAACGAGCGTTCCATAAAAAACATGTTTAGCGTCCTGTTTTTTCCGAAAAATAGGAAGGAGGCCCTGTTTATTTTTTATTTTTTATTTCAAAATGGCCGCTCAAAATGGCCGCTCGGTACATTTCCCCTGACAGTCGGGGCTATTTTTTTTCAAGATGGCCGCCGACAAATTTTTTTTTTTTTTAAATCAGAATAGAGACATTTTAGCAGTGTTTTTCATGTTTTTTTTCTTTCAAAAAAAAAAAATCAAAAAAAAAAAAAAAGGAGGCGGCCCCCAAAAAGGAAACGGGCGGGGACGCTAAACATTTTTTTTTTTTAAATGGCCTTACATCATGTAACACTGCACATATACCGTTAAGGGGCCCAGTGGGGGAAATTGAATTCAGACAAGATTAAGAGTAGAGAACGGTACAACGAATCGTCTTCTTTCTCTAATAATTTAATGAAACGGCAAAGCTTCCGCGCTTCGCGCGGGAGGGGGGGGGGGAGGAACTAATTTCAGACTAGGATTAAGAGTCGAGAACGGTATAACGAATCGTCTTAATCTTTCTCCAATAAATAATGAAACGTGAAAATGATTTCAGACAAGGATTAAGAGTAATAATTAAATGAAACGACAAAGCTTTCGCGTGGGAGGGGGGAACTGAATTTAGACAAAGACACAATAAAACGATTCGTCTTCTTTCTCTAATAATTTAATGAAACTTGAAAGCTTCCGCGTTTCGCGCGGGATGAGCGAAAATGAATTCAGACAAGGATTAAGAGTAATAATGAATTGAAACGTCAAAGCTTCCGCGCTTAGCGCGGGAGGGGGAGGGGGAACTGAATTCAGACAAGGATGAAGACTCGGGACCGGTACAATGAATCGTCTTCTTTCTCTAATAATTAAATTAAACGTCATAGCTTCCGCGCTTTGCGCGGGAGGGGCGAAACAAGCTTTAAGAGTCGAGAACAGTACAACGGATCGTCTTCTTTCCCTAATAATTTAATGAAGTGTCAAAGCTTCCGCGCTTCGCGCGGGACGGGATAACTGAAAAATAACTTAGTTCCTGGACCCGGGTTTAAAGGCTTAAATTTGTAGACATTTGGACATTGGCATTTTTATATTTGTAAATAATATTATTTGTGGCTCGTTTTGTCGTTAATCGGCGGCCTCTACACCCCCCCCCCCCCCCCTCCCCCACTGAAAAAGATCTAGCGACTCCCCTGATAACGACACAGTTTATACACTTGAGATAATTTTTGCAAGTACTACTGGTGAAGTACCGGACCACCGTCTTTGTGCATTGTGCGGCATCAAAGCATAATTTATACAACGTCTCACGACGTGACAGATCACTTTTCTCTAACTTCTAACTAATCAGAGGGCCTCTTTTTTTTCCATGAAGTGTCGGTGGACATTATTGCGCCAAATGTGGTTCTCAAATTGCAAAAGATCCCTACTCTTGGAAGGGGTAGGAGAAAGCAATTTTACGTCATATATGCCTGAAAAATGCGTCTAATTTGGTTCTAAAATTGCAAATGCTTCTTACACTGGGAGGGGGCCAGAACCCCCTCCCAGACCCACCCCCTGCTTGGTCGCTCCGCTCCCTCGCCGTTAAAGCCTCGTTCTGTTGCTTCATCGTTTTACATATATTTCACCCCATGCCATTTTGTGCCCCCCCCCCCCCGGTAAGAAATTCCTGGATCCGCCACTGATGCCCATACCCCTTGAGCTGCGGGAGGCTTCGCCCCTTGAACCTCACCGGGGCTTTGCCCCTAGACCCCGCTTTGAGAAACGTAATTCAGCGGGGCCTGCATGTTAGAGTGGGGTGATTCTGATTTTTTTTTTGTCAGCCCCCCCAAACGTTTTTGCTCATTACGCCACTGGTGCCAGTAATTATTTATTGAATAATGCAACACTTGATAAAATGTCTTTACAATTATATTGCATTACAGAGATGTCAGTTCAGATATCGCAGTCACTGTTAAGAAATGAGCATTGGAAGTGGTGAACATATTTCCTTTATTTATTAATTTTGGTTGAGAGATTTTACTCTTTGTAGCTAATAAATCATTAGCTACGCTGAAATTAGGTGTACTTCAGGTCGCTGGATAGTTTGACTAACTGATCCTTTGCGGGTATACCTAAAGGTCTAACCAATTCCAATCTGGTTTCTGTGACAAGTAGTTCTAAGAATGTTTATACATGTACAAACTTTTATCTATTTGTGAGATATTGAATATTAGTGCTACTGCTTATTATTCAATGGAGGACTGATTATTTAATTGGTCATTGGAACATTTTCTCTTTTATTATCGATTTTTACTCTAGACTATAGACCATATCTGCTGTGTGACCTAATACATTACCAGTAATATGAATTTCTGGAGGAGGAGGCTGCGAGCCTCAGTAACGTAGTCTGTCACCTGTACCTAGTAGTTTAAGAATATATCTATCTACATGTAAAGCAGTTGTAACTTATATATATTGAACATTTGTATATTTAATATTTGCATTCTATATAGTTGTACTTTAAGTATATTCGTCATATTTATGAACAAAGTAAATACGATCTGATGCTATTACTTGCATAATATTTACAATGTAGTCACTTGTAAATAGATTCACAATTCAACAATTAACGATGTACAAATTAATATATTTATGGAGCTGTAACTTACATGTATATTTTATCTTAGTAACACTTATCGATAATGATCCATTAATAAGCACTGAATTACAGAGAGCAAGGAACGAATCCCTAGACAAACCGGTTGTCTTAAGATTGAAGTACGTTTAGAACTGATTAGTAATTCTGGAAGTTAGCAATAGGATAGGAATTGTAAATTCGAGGCTATACCTGTTGTAAAGACCTAAGGATTAAAGATCGCATGGTTATGCCGACAGAGTGAGCTGCCATGACGAGATTAGGGGTGGATAGACCAGTAAGTAAAATACCCGTTGAGCGGTGAATCCGAATACCATAAGTTGATTATGCCTAGGCAATAAGAAGGAAGGCAGTTAAGTATTTGTACTTGAACTTGGAATGGAGTAATTATTGGATGGCTGCTGGTCAGCCTAGATTGACCGTAAGATGAAGTGGCTATGTTGTGCCCGGAATAGAATTACTTCTCATGTTTTTAGTAGGAAAGAAAAGGTACACTTTGGAATAGAATTCAGTTGCTAGTGATCTATTATTGTTATCTTAAACCTGTCCCTATAGAACTCTTTAACATAATACTGCATCTACTATTATAGTCTATACAATTAAGTTAGTATCACTTAGGTAAATTATTGGTTGTCTGACAAAAGTGACAACACATCTGTATATAATGTACATTTGAACTCTTATACTTAGTAATTGCATTGCATACATTTTCGAGTTGAATTACGTCAACGTTGAATTAGGCATGAAAGCCTAACTGTTAATTGAAATCCATTAATAAAGTGTTACTTGTTATTTGTTCACCTGAACAATTAGGCTGACAGATTCATTCTTACAGTAATACATGTCTGGTTACACATCAGTTACAGTAGTTAGTTAAGTGTGAATGGTGATTGGTACTTTTACATCTTCTTTAGATAGCGCGATTGAGAACTTGAAGAACGAAATCATTGTCTGGTTCTATTCAGACACTTATCCATGTCATTGTGCCTTTAGATTGCTCGCTACCTTATGGGAGGATTGGGATAGAGGACGTGAGAGAAAGTGCCCCAAGATACGAGTGCGAATAATGTGTGTGTTTTAACTGCGTGTACAGGACACCCAGTGTGCCCTGTCACATGTTTGCAGTGTGTTGTGCAGAACGTTAGAGAATCTGAGCTGTACAAGTCTGATACAAATATTAGGATTAAATCATGCTTACAGAGTACTGACAGAATTATTCAGATCTTATGATGATGCTTTAACTCACCTAAATGAAGAAATACAAGCTACTTGAAGTGTGGAACAGTGTGGAGATGAGCCAGGCTGCTCGTGGCACGAGTTGAATCTAGCGCGAATGTTTACGAGAGCCCAGGGTTCAGGTCAAAGGTTGACCATTAGTGCATTGTGTTGACACTATGAACATGACAGACAATGAAAGCGGACAAAATATACAGTTCCTCAGGTAGACAAAGGGACATCCCTTCACTGCTATTATGTAAAAATGTGTAGAACAGGTGTCACATGCATATTCACCTGTTCTACACATTTTTACATAATAGCAGTGAAGGGATGTTCCTTTGTTTTCCTGAGGAACTGTATATTTTGTCCGCTTTCATTGTCTGTCATGTTCATAGTGTGAATTCAAGAGGTGCGAAATGAGCCAATGAGAAGGCTGTGATTTGTGAATAATTAAGTCATTTAATTATCCGGCGTTTATTGTGTGATCCAACAGGTCTGGTATTAATCTCTTTACAACATCAAGTTGTAAAGAGAAGAGAATCTAGCGCTCTTAACAAAGACTAGATGGTGGCAGCTTACTGTGTTGTGAATGTTGACTTGATTTTGGTGGCAAGCGATGCAAGCACCCCCCCTCCTTCTTCCTCCCATATTCCTTCTTCCTTCCTCTATTGTATTATCTATTAACCACCACCCCCCCTATTCCGCCACAATATGAACAATCATACAATGCAAAAAAATAATACTGATACATGTATACATAACATAAGAGTAATGTCGATTGAACAGTAATGGTTTTAAAACGATATTTTTTAGACATACATCTGCATACTATCAAATGTACAAAAGATATATACTTAAATATGTATATTACTATGTTTAGGTGAAGCTGTTAATGGGAACTAGAAGTTAGCACAAGTGCTAGTCGAGCCTAGTTCCATTCTTTGGCAAGTTTTTTTTCTGTTAATTTGTTTTTACATATGAATGTAAAACTTGTTTGTTTTGTTCCTACAGCAAAATAATACAATATCATGTAACTTTTTTTCTTTACTAAAATGAAAAAATTAAAATTAAAAGCTTAAGCGTAAAGCATTATAATGAAAGAAAACAAATCTTTGAAGAAATAAAATCATCAATGTGTTCATAAAAATGAAAAGGATGTATTAATAAAAATAATCATACACATGTACGTACATGCACAAATCCTGTAAAAGCTTAAGGTCGCTATAAGTGTATACATATATAAAAGGAAGACAAGTAATATAAAAGGAAAAAACGAAGGGGGTGGGGTTGAGCCCATGTCATTTACATAGAAGGTAGGTGGAAAGATGTCTCCGAAACGATAACCTTGATGTTTTTAATCTAATTTCATCTGGCAGATCATTCCACAGCTTTGTTCCTAAAAACGAAATACAAAATTGCCCTTGCGTTGTCTTACATTTTGGTTGATAAAGTAAGCCACTTTCTTTTCTCCTAGTTGCATATCTACGCTGTATCATCTGACAATAATCCACTAAAGAGTGTGGTAAAAAACCTTTTACCAAATCGTACATAAATGTTGATACAAGAAGTTCATGAAGTTGAAAAATATTTAAAGTGTTTAGACTTTGGAAAAGAGCTTTGGAGTCTGTTCTAAGTGGACTGAATGTAATTGCTCTCATTGCCATTTTTTTACTTAAATATATACAATTTAGATTACTTTTGTAAGTGCTCCCCCATACTTCTACAGTTCTACTCCATAAGAGAGGTGAGGCTGTATAAAAACCTTATATAATAACACAAGTATATTCTTGGGAACAAAATGTCTCAGTTTAAACAGAATACCTACTTTCTTTCTTATGCATTTGTTTATCGTCTGAATGTGTTCTTTCCATGGAAGGTGACAATCAATTTCAATTCCTACAAATGATGCAACAGATACCTCTTTAATATTTGATCTTGATATTCTCACAGATCCCTTTTTGTCTATTGATCTAGCTTTGGATTTCATAATCATATAGTTTGTTTTCTGTAAGTTAATTGTGACTTCGTTTGCATTACACCATTCCTGCACCTTCATTAAATTTTCACTTACAATTTCTAAATCAATTTCTTTTTGTCTAGGATTAAAAGTATGAAAAAGATTTGAGTCATCAGCAAATAATCTGAAATTGAAAAAGTTTGTGGAGTTAGGTAAGTCATTTATATATAGTAAAAATAATGTTGGTCCAAGAACGGAGCCTTGAGGGACACCACATGTTATATTCAATTTCAAAGACATTTTGTCTTTATATTGTATAAACTGTGATCGTTTACACAAATAATCTTCAAACCATTGCAAGGCTAACCCACGTATTCCATAGTGTGACATTTTTTGGAGGAGAATGCTGTGGTTTATAGTATCAAATGCCTTTTGAAAGTCAATAAAGATGCCAACTGTTGTTCTACCTTCATCAATGTATTTCAATAGTGTATTTGTAAGATTAATCAAAGATAACTCAGTGCTATATGTTTCTTACGGAAACCGTACTGGTGTTGAAACAAGATATTATTTGCTTCCAAATAGTCAATTACACGATTATTTATTATTTTCTCAAAGATTTTACCCAGTATAGGTAAAACTGAAATAGGTCTGTAATTACCAGCTAGATCTTTTCGCCCCTTTTTATAAATAGGTGTCACTTTTGCTACTTTCAGTGCGTCTGGAAATTTACCTCTTTCTATGGAAAGATTGAAAATATATGTTAATGAGCTTGAAATGTATAGGGCAGCATCCCTCAACAATCTTGCCGGCAAATTATCATAGCCACATGCTTTTTTTGTATCTAAAGTCTGTAAGTGGCATTTCAATTCATTCTCTGTTATTGGTTTTAAAAATAGTGATTTTTCTGTTCTATATCCTAAATATTCTGTAAAGTCAGAATTCACTGGTGGTATTTCCTTTGCCAGCTTTGGACCTATGTTTACAAAAAAGTTGTTAAATTCGTTAGCTATTTCATTGTCAGAAGTTATCACTCTATTTTCTGCACCACCTGAGATACACGCTCCCAACACTGTTGCATTCCGGGTCTTCTATAGATACACGCTCAAAACGCTGTTACATTCCGGGTCTTCTATAGATACACGCTCCCAACACTGTTGCATTCCGGGTCTTCTGAAGATACACGCTCAAAACACTGTTACATTCCGGGTCTTTTGTAGATACACGCTCCCAACACTGTTACATTCTGGGTCTTCTGTAGATACACGCTCCCAACACTGTTACATTCTGGGTCTTCTGTAGATACACGCTCAAAACGCTGTTACATTCCGGGTCTTCTATAGATACACGCTCAAAACGCTGTTACATTCCGGGTCTTCTGTAGATACACGCTCCCAAGTCCCAACACTGTTACATTCCAGGTCTTCTGTAGATACACGCTCAAAACACTGTTACATTCTGGGTCTTCTGTAGATACACGCTCAAAACGCTGTTACATTCCGGGTCTTCTATAGATACACGCTCAAAACGCTGTTACATTCCGGGTCTTCTGTAGATACACGCTCCCAACACTGTTGCATTCCGGGTCTTCTATAGATACACGCTCCCAACACTGTTACATTCCGGGTCTTCTGAAGATACACGCTCAAAACACCGTTACATTCCGGGTCTTCTGTAGATACACGCTCCCAACACTGTTACATTCTGGGTCTTCTGTAGATACACGCTCCCAACACTGTTACATTCCAGGTCTTCTGTAGATACACGCTCAAAACACTGTTACATTCCGGGTCTTCTGTAGATACACGCTCCCAACACTGTTACATTCCAGGTCTTCTGTAGATACACGCTCAAAACACTGTTACATTCCGGGTCTTCTGTAGATACACGCTCCCAACACTGTTACATTCTGGGTCTTCTGTAGATACACGCTCCCAACACTGTTACATTCCAGGTCTTCTGTAGATACACGCTCAAAACACTGTTACATTCCGGGTCTTCTGTAGATACACGCTCAAAACACTGTTACATTCCGGGTCTTCTGTAGATACACGGCTCAAAACACTGTTACATTCCGGGTCTTCTGTAGATACACGCTCCCAACACTGTTACATTCCGGGTCTTCTGTAGATACACGCTCCCAACACTGTTACATTCCGGGTCTTCTATAGATACACGCTCCCAACACTGTTACATTCCGGGTCTTCTATAGATACACGCTCAAAACACTGTTACATTCCGGGTCTTCTATAGATACACGCTCCCAACACTGTTGCATTCCGGGTCTTCTATAGATACACGCTCAAAACGCTGTTACATTCCGGGTCTTCTGAAGATACACGCTCGAAACACTGTTGCATTCCGGGTCTTCTATAGATACACGCTCAAAACACTGTTACATTCCGGGTCTTCTATAGATACACGGCTCAAAACACTGTTGCATTCCGGGTCTTCTATAGATACACGCTCCCAACACTGTTGCATTCTGGGTCTTCTGTAGATACACGCTCAAAACACTGTTACATTCCGGGTCTTCTATAGATACACGGCTCAAAACACTGTTGCATTCCGGGTCTTCTATAGATACACACTCCCAACACTGTTGCATTCCGGGTCTTTTCTTTTTTTTCTTTTTTCTTTTTAATTTGAATTTATTAACAACAACACATCACAATAATGACAGTACATAATTATGAACAATCATACAATGCAAAAAAATAATACTGATACATGTATACATAACATAAGAGTAATGTCGATTGAACAGCAATGGTTTTAAAACGATATTTTTTAGACATACATCTGCATACTATTAAATGTACAAAAGATATATACTTAAATATGTATATTACTATGTTTAGGTGAAGCTGTTAATGGGAACTAGAAGTTAGCACAAGTGCTAGTCGAGCCTAGTTCCATTCGTTGGCAAGTTTTTTTTCTGTTAATTTGTTTTTACATATGAATGTAAAACTTGTTTGTTTTGTATTTACATATATACAGCAAAATAATACAATATCATGTAACTTTTTTTCTTTACTAAAATGAAAAAATAAAAATTAAAAGCTTAAGCGTTAAGCATTATAATGAAAGAAAACAAATCTTTGAAGAAATAAAATCATCAATGTGTTCATAAAAATGAAAAGGATGTATTAATAAAAATAATCATACACATGTACGTACATGCACAAATCCTGTAAAAGCTTAAGGTCGCTATAAGTGTATACATATATAAAAGGAAGACAAGTAATATAAAAGGAAAAAACGAAGGGGGTGGGATTGAGCCCATGTCATTTACATAGAAGGTAGGTGGAAAGATGTCTCCGAAACGATAACCTTGATGTTTTTAATCTAATTTCATCTGGCAGATCATTCCACAGCTTTGTTCCTACAAACGAAATACAAAATTGCCCTTGCGTTGTCTTACATTTTGGTTGATAAAGTAAGCCACTTTCTTTTCTCCTAGTTGCATATCTATGCTGTATCATCTGACAATAATCCACTAAAGAGTGTGGTAAAAAACCTTTTACCAAATCGTACATAAATGTTGATACAAGAAGTTCATGAAGTTGAAAAATATTTAAAATGTTTAGACTTTGGAAAAGAGCTTTGGAGTCTGTTCTAAGTGGACTGAATGTAATTGCTCTCATTGCCATTTTTTGACTTAAATATATACAATTTAGATTACTTTTGTAAGTGCTCCCCCATACTTCTACTCCATAAGAGAGGTGAGGCTGTATAAAAACCTTATATAATAACACAAGTATATTCTTGGGAACAAAATGTCTCAGTTTAAACAGAATACCTACTTTCTTTCTTATGCATTTGTTTATCGTCTGCATGTGTTCTTTCCATGAAAGGTGACAATCAATTTCAATTCCTACAAATGATGCAACAGATACCTCTTTAATATTTGATCTTGATATTCTCACAGATCCCTTTTTGTCTATTGATCTAGCTTTGGATTTCATAATCATATAGTTTGTTTTCTGTAAGTTAATTGTGACTTCGTTTGCATTACACCATTCCTGCACCTTCATTAAATTTTCACTTACAATTTCTAAATCAATTTCTTTTTGTCTAGGATTAAAAGTATGAAAAAGATTTGAGTCATCAGCAAATAATCTGAAATTGAAAAAGTTTGTGGAGTTAGGTAAGTCATTTATATATAGTAAAAATAATGTTGGTCCAAGAACGGAGCCTTGAAGGACACCACATGTTATATTCAATTTCAAAGACATTTTGTCTTTATATTGTATAAACTGTGATCGTTTACACAAATAATCTTCAAACCATTGCAAGGCTAACCCACGTATTCCATAGTGTGACATTTTTTGGAGGAGAATGCTGTGGTTTATAGTATCAAATGCCTTTTGAAAGTCAATAAAGATGCCAACTGTTGTTCTACCTTCATCAATGTATTTCAATAGTGTATTTGTAAGATTAATCAAAGATAACTTAGTGCTATGTTTCTTACGGAAACCGTACTGGTGTTGAAACAAGATATTATTTGCTTCCAAATAGTCAATTACACGATTATTTATTATTTTCTCAAAGATTTTACCCAGTATAGGTAAAACTGAAATAGGTCTGTAATTACCAGCTAGATCTTTTCGCCCCTTTTTATAAATAGGTGTCACTTTTGCTACTTTCAGTGCGTCTGGAAATTTACCTCTTTCTATGGAAAGATTGAAAATATATGTTAATGAGCCTGAAATGTATAGGGCAGCATCCCTCAACAATCTTGCCGGCAAATTATCATAGCCACATGCTTTTTTTGTATCTAAAGTCTGTAAGTGGCATTTCAATTCATTCTCTGTTATTGGTTTTAAAAATAGTGATTTTTCTGTTCTATATCCTAAATATTCTGCAAAGTCAGAATTCACTGGTGGTATTCCTTTGCCAGCTTTGGACCTATGTTTACAAAAAAGTTGTTAAATTCGTTAGCTATTTCATTGTCAGAAGTTATCACTCTATTTTCTCCACCACCTGCAGTATTTGTCAAAGAGGTATCGGTATTATCAGCCTGGGTCATTGGTGCAGTAACAGAATCATACGTTGGACTCGGCAGGAGTCGGGGATGGAGGAACGTAGGGTGGAGCAGGGGTTGTAGATTCTGAGGATACCGCATCAATATGCGTAGCATTGGTAGCTACTGCCGTGTAAGTAGCAGCAGGAGCCCCCGAGGCTATGATTGTTTGAGAACGTCGACTTCGATAGCAGCAACCGATGATAAGACACATTGGTATTACCACAGCAATGGCGATTAGAAAAACCTCCCATCCGCTGAGACCGGGTTGCCAACTTACATCTTCATCTTCATCTGAAACAGCAAAGCAAAAACACTTCATCAGAGTTTAGCTTGTAATTTCTTTATGTATCAAAAAATTTCCTCCCTTGGGGTATGGATCAATTATTATTTCATAGGACAATTTGTTTGAAACATGACCTTGTGATCTTCCGTGTACAGCGTTACAAATCTGTGTATTTGACTTATAGCCACAGAGGTTCGATCGTCTGCTGTGTAGCCTGTGTACCCAATCTGCCATTTCAATGGTTGTAACCTCGTATTATGCCTGTGACTGTAATCAGAGCATGCGCCAGTAAATTGAACGCAGTTTTTGCACTGCTCACCTTGCATTCATTAACAAACAAAAATCTCGCTCAATTGGCTCGTCAAAGACCACACCAGTCACTGACGCGTCAGCAAATGACGTCTCGTAAGCGTATGCATTATGCCCGTTAGAAACGATGCGTCAGTAAATGACGTCTCGTAAACGTATGTATAATTATTCCCGTTAGACACGACGCGTCAGCAATTAATGACGTCTCGTAAACATATGTATTATGCCAGTTAGACACGACGCGTCAGCAACTAATGACGTCTCGTAAACGTACGTATATATGCCCGTTAGACACGCGATATCATTTGACGTAGGACTGCATAAGTGATTGCAGCGGTCTTCGACGCCGCATGAACGAGTGACAGCGTAGAAAAATATATTGCTAACTGAAGCACAATGAATTAAATAACAGTGGTATGGACTAAAACCCCTTATAATCTTGCTTGATTAGCGGAGTTATAAGAACGTAACAGAAATTAACAACCCATGTACACGTGGAAGTACATGTATATACAGCAATACATCGGCATTTTACAGGTATCCTCATAATAATGTCTGATCGGCTTCTCAACGTTATTGTGATTATCTCTCTGGTCAAGAGGGCAAATCAACGATTCCTACTTACCTGGATAATAGTCATCCGTCTGATTCATATTGACGCATCTGGCTGCAGCAATGTCATCCCTTGAACATTGGTCAGGTTTACCCCATGGATCATGTATGCATTCATATATCTTGTTGTGGTCATAACCATATGAGGAATCGAGACAATAATCCAAGTAGAACCAGATTGGACCGTTTGACGTGTATTTCCCATCGAAGTTGTCTAATCTACCGCTCATCGTTAAATCCGTATGACCGAGCTGGCGACAAAGTAACTAATGTAAAGTTAGAAACAAAATGATATGCTTTATCATAAAATACAATGAATGAATCAGAAATATTATATGGACATTTGCAACTTTAAAATTGACATTTCTTTGCATATCACCAATCTTTTATGGAACTCTCATGATTGAAAAATACCGAATTATCGAATTATTCACATTATTTGCACTAAAATGTTGTACAAGGTGAACGATATAAACATTCAAATAAGAAAGTTATGGCTACTTTTGTCTTTTCATAACAGTAATACATTTCCCTCCAAATTTAAATTTCTCTTATGAAACAACATATCAAGCTCGAATGTAACTGCACTCGGGAAATTCAAAACTCGTTGGAGAATTATTGTATTGTATTGAACATAGTTTACATAGTTTACATTCTTAATTACAAAAAAGGAGCCTCATTTCCTTGACCAAAGCAATAAACTTACCTCGTAAACGTAATGCTCATAGGTGCAAATTGGACCCCATATTCCATCATGATATATCTCAATGACTCCATAATTTCTATTGATCACTCCGTTCTCATCTCTAAACCTCACGGGGTGGTTTGCTACACTCTCTGTAGAATTTAAATATATGAAATAATTATGAAAAGAATGGTTCTAAATAAACCCTCTCATTCCTCAAAAAAGCCTTTCAGTACTTAAAAGGAAACCTCGCCCCAAGAAATAACTTTACTTATTCTGAGAGATTTATTATATTCTTGCCCATTAATCTACAAGATTCCTCACCGAAGTGGTGAGCATTATGATGTACAGTTTCATGGGCATCGCCATTTTCTTGATAACGTACTATGCGAAGTCGCTAATGAAGTAAAATTATTCAAATCTATGGATGCTTCCTTCCCAGGTGTGTCTGGTGATGAAGCACTTCATTCACCTGCTATTATCCTTTGTACTACAATTGCCAGAACGCAAATTGCATAAATAATGTGGTGCTCTTCTGGGGTGAAGGTTTCTCATACTGATGACATAGATTTGTCAATTGCATGCTATATTATAATATTTTTTAATGAATTAGTTACAATTGCCCCCCTGTTATACATTTTTCACCAAATATAATTTCGATTTTCTCAGCGATGATTTTTCCTCATTGAAAAGTAAAGGTTTTGTTATTGATTGAAAAAGTCTTTCCAACTAAAGCTTGGTTCATGATACATGTACAACTTTAACTGGTACGCCACATTTTCAAGAAAATGTCTGCGCCCATGTTACGCTAAAAGGCATCAGATCATGCCAAGAATATCTTCAGTACATCAAAAGGCAGGAATACATCTCATTTTTCAGAATACGTAGGCCTACTCTTGTTCTTTGGGATGAGATTTCCTTTAACCACGTATACACGACTTTGGAACGGATAATAGGAAGATTGCGATTTCCTCTGTATAGTAATGGAATGCCAAGTCTTTCTGTCTGCAGCCAGTCTTGATGCATCTGTCAGCTTTGGTATGGATCTTGCTTTGCAGTCCTCTGAGATGCAGTCAAGCCATCTTTAGGGTGGACGGCTTCTGGGTCGATTTCCTGTGACATTTCCTTCAACAGAAATTTGGGGGTATTTTGTGGGTTTCATTCTTAGGACGTGGCCAAAATAGTTGAGTCTTTTAGAATAGACTTTGTCCATAACATCTTGATCGAGGTTGAGGGATTCTTTGATGTGTGTGTTTCGGATCTTGTCTAGTCTTGGCAACCCCATTATGCGACGAAGGCATACCATTTCAAACACTTGAAGCCTGTTGCTGTCTTATTTTCTAACTGTCCAGGATTCTGCCCCATAAAGCAGTATTGAGAGGATGAGTGATTGATGCAGTTGCATTTTCGTATGGCTGCTAATGCTTTTTGATGTCCATATGTTATTTAGCCCTTGGAAAGCTGCCCCTGCTTTACTGATACGATTCTTAATGTCGCTTGAACCAGTGAGCCGTTTTCTGCTACCCCCCCCCCGCAGGTACACAAAATCTTCCACCTGTTTTAGCCTGTCGTTGGCTATATGTCAATGTTGAGGTTGCACTTGCTTTTGCTAATAACTTGCACTTCTGTCTTTGCCAAGTTCACCTTGAGACCAATGTCACAGCTTGCCTTGTAGACGTTATTAACAAGTGTCTGCAGTTCCTCTGGAGTCTCGGCTATCAAGACCAGGCGCGCCGGAAGCATTTTGGGATTGGGAGGGGGGGGGGCAAACATTCCAGGGGGCTCACCTTCCAGATGCAGTGGCGTAATGAGCAAAAACGTTTAGAAGGGGGGGGGGGCAGAAGAAAAATCTGCATCACCACCACTCTTACAAAACGTTACATGCAGGCCCCGCGGAACGTTTCCCAAGTGGAGTATTAACGATCAGGTAGAGCGTAATTGGCGTGGGGTCCAGGGGCTGAGCCCCCGGAAGCTCAGGGTCTTTAGGCATTAAATTACGGTCAGATAAGCATAGTTAGATACCTTATTTCTGACACTGGCAGGTCACAAATTGGCGGGGAGTTCAGGGGGCAGAGCCCCCGGAAGCTCAGGGGTTGTAGGTATTTATTTATACGCTTAGATGAGCATCCAGGGGCCCTCTTTAAGGCCATTGATGTGGTCCAGGGGGCAGAAATCCCTGAAGCTCAGAGGTTTTAGATATTTAACTACGGTCAGATGAGCGTCCAGGGGCCCGCCTTAGGGCTCTTGGTGGGGTCCAGGGGGCAGAGCCCCTGGAAGCTTAGGGGTTTTAGGTATTTAAATACGGTCAGATGAGCATTCAGGGGCCATCTTTACTCCTTTACTGCTTTTTTTATTTAGAGTGGGGGGGGGGGTTTTGGGGGGGGGGGCAAGTGCCCCCCCCCCCCACTTCCGGCGCCTATGATCAAGACGACGTCATCTGCAAAACGTAAGTTGTTTATGCAGGTTCCTTGAATTTTTGCTCCTATTTGGACTATTTGGACCATTGCCATCGTCATAACTAGCTCGAGGAGTGTATTGCAAAGTTATGGGGGGATGGCACACCCCTGCCTGACTCCAACGGTTGTCTTGAACCACTCTGTCAGCTCTCCATTTACTCTGACCGCACTCTGGGATTGTTCATACAGTGCTTGTATCAGTCGTATCAGCTTGCTAGGATAGCCAAAACATCGCATCGCCTTCCACAGGCCCTTCTGCCATACCGAGACAAAAGCCTTTTGAAAGTCGATATAGCAGCAGTACAGGCTTCTGTTCTTTTTCAGGTATTTCTGAGCTAATTGTCTTAGCGTTAATATTTGGTCTGTCGTAGCCCTACCTGGTCTGAATCCTGCCTTGGATTCAGAGAGGATTTTTTTCTGTTCTTTTGAGAATTCTCCTTTGTAGTATTGTTGTCAGTACTTTTCCTGAATGGGACACCAGACTGATACCTCTGTAGTTCCCACAGTCTAGTTTATCTTTCTTCTTCAAAGATTGGGGTTATTATTGCTCTTCCCCATTCCTCCGGGAATTTCTCAGACTCTCATATTTTGTTGCAGAGATAGTGAAAGTTGTCTGTTCCTGTTTCTCCAACTGCTTTGATTTCTTCGGAAGTGACTGTATCAAATCCTGGTGCCTTATCCTCACTAAGTTTTTTATTTTATTGCACTCCTTCAGTATGTTTGGCTCTGGGTCATCTGAAGAGCTGTTGGGTAGACTGATTGCTACTGTGTCGTTTTGGGGGTTGTGTTCATTATATAGTTCGTCGTAGTTTTCTTTCCATCTCTTCTTTACTTCTGATTTTTCTGTTAGAGTTCTTCCTGTTTTACTCTTAACTGATTTCATTCTCTGTTATGCTGATTGTGTGATTTTCTTAATTGTTGCGTAGACCTCCTATGAATTAGCAGCTTGGTGTGCACTTTCTACTCTACTGCCCCTAGTCTTCCTCTTTATCTCTCTATTCAGAAAGTTGTACCTTGGTTTCAGTGAAGGGTCGTTTTGTTTGGCTTGTTTGATTTTGCTGCGTTCTTCGCTAAGATCTAGCACTTCTTGTGAGATCCATGCTTCCTGCGGTCTATTCTTTTTCATTCCCAGCACATCCTTTGCTGTGCTATTAAATGCTTGCTTGATCTTTTCCCAGATGCTATCTATGTCTAGGTGGGTTTCAGAGTGATCAAGCAGAGGTCTGAACTTCCCTCCGATTATGGCCTGGTAGCTTTTTGATGTAGTTTCATCTTTCAGTTTTGGCACATCATATCTCTTCATTGTGTTCTGTTTGGGTTTAGTTTTGAATCGTAGCTTGAAATTGCAGATAACCAGTTGGTGATCTGAGGCCACATCAGCACTTGGAAAGCTTCTAGCGCATTGGATGCTTGATTTCCATTTGTTGTTCATAATGACAAATTCTATCTTGTTTTTGGTTCTCCCATCCGGCGACTCCCGTGTCCATTCACGACTTGCCTTCTTCTGTTTGAACATGTTATTTGCGATAGCAAGATTGTTGGCCATGCAAAAGTTCAAAAGCTTTTCTCCTCTGTTGTTCATTTCTCCGTATCCATGATGTCCTATGACATTCTTCCAAGTGTCCCAGTCTCTCCCTACTTTAGCGTTTAAATCACCTTGCACTGTCTATCAGTATGTCCTTGTTCGGAGTGTCATCTATTGTTTATTGAAGCTGGTCATAAAATGTGTCTATCACTTCCTCTCTGTCTGTCATGTTCGGTGCATACACCTCTATTATTGTTAAGGCTCCAGCCTGTGTTTGAAATCTGGCTGAGATCAGTCTAGGGGATATGGTGTTACATCCCAGGAGTGCTTTTTGTGCTCGTTTGTTGAGGATCAGAGCGACGCCTCTCCTGTGTACATATCTTCCTCGCTAGCACACAGTACTTTGTATCCTCCTTCAGTGAAATCTCCTGATTCTTTCCAGTGAATCTCTGAGAGTCCAATAACTTCCCACTTTAATTTTTCCAGTTGATTCAGTACAATGTCTAGTTTTCCATCTTGATTTTATAGAGTACGCATATTCCATTTGCCAATACCTATCAGTTTTTTTGCTGTTAGTAGCGCCGTTTTTTCTTTGGGTTATCAACATGATCTCTTCCAACTGGGTTTGGAGATGATGCATCACCATGCACTGCAGTTTGCAGGCCCGTCGGTTGAAATGGCTGGTTAGTGTTATCAGGGGCTTTAACCCTGGTGCTATTTAGGCTTTCCATCATTCATGCAGTTTTGCTCATCTAGTTACACTAGGCGCTCCTCTCCTAGCCATCCTGGTCTGTCCGCCACCAAATGAACAAGTCAGATGGCTCACAACCCCTACCAGCTTGAAGGTAGACATGGAGGCTGTTCACACCGGCAGAAATAGCGCGGTCTAGCGCGCGCTAGACCACGCTATCTCTGCGGTGTGGAAGGTACAACGTCGTTTCGGTCCGCCCTACAGCGAGCCACGGCGAGCCAAAACGGCGTGCCACCTCATGACGTCACGCGTCATGGCAACAAGACCTCTCAAAAAAGGGGGTGCTACGATAGACCGCGCTATCTCACTGCGGTGTGAACAGCCTCCAGGACGTTTACCTTGATTCTCACAAGTTGTTCCTTCCCTCACACTGCATGCGTAGTGCTACCGGGAAGGGTCTCCCCCTTGCGTTCCATAATAAAATGTGAGGGTCAAGATTTATAGGAGCTGTTGGTCGTAAAGGTGGAATATTCTGTTTTTACCCCAATTTATGGAATGATTTTGACAATGATTTATTCCTAATAGATCTAGATAATAGTATACATTCTCAGATGTTATTGAATAATAATTGGCGAGTGTTTGTTTTGCGTGACTGCTAAAGCATGTGTATGCTACTATGTTTATCAATTAGGGGACCTACGTCCTTAAGTCATAACTGACAGTCATAAGGATTAATGCCTCACAAAAGATTACTAAAATAGCTGATCGACACGGTTTTGATCCTGGGGCCTCACAGTTACGACGCCATTGCTTTGCCACTGAATCATTACTGTACGCAGCGGGGGCTATTGTTGGGTGTAGCCCCCCCCAAAAGAATTAAAAAAAGAAAATGCAATAAATTATCTATAATTCATTGCATTTTCTCCCGGTTCCCAATAGGAAAAATCCTCTGTACGGCCATGCATCATGGTTCAAGGCATGGCCACACAGAGGATTTTTTTTCTGTAGGGGACCGGGGGAAAATGCAATGAATTATTGATAATTTATTGCATTTTCTTGTTTTTATTTTGTGTGGGGGCTGCCCCCCAACCCTAGCCCCTGCTGCGTACAGTAATGATTCAGTGGCAAAAATAAACATTTCTGGAGAATGTGACATATTAAAGCTTACATCTAACAGTATTCAGCAAAGGCCCTGTTTCAAACAGTCCACCTTTCATTCTGGATTTACGAAAAACACTAACAACAAAACATTTACAAGGGGTATAAATGATTTAGTTTTCAAAGAAAAGCGCGTAATTACCAAACAATAAATGATTTAACCGAGAAAATAATAGGAACAATATTATTATAGGCGACTCTTAAAATATGCTCATCAGCTCGTGAGCTATACCCTTGTATCCCACTAAAGGCCATTCAATATTATACAAGTATCTTTGCATGAAACACATTTTGCTTGATATGCGTATAACTTCTTGAATAATATTTGTATCAATGTTGTAAAGAATAGAATTATATATTTACACGGTAGTACACTGGATAATCAAAGAATGTTTACCGTATGGAGAACAGAGAGCACTGACTTCATCACGCTCCTGTCGGGTTGAATTAGGTCCGCTCAACTCTAGTATGGAGCAATCAGTTATCTTCATATCATTTTCACCACATGATAAATCGTCTATAAGAATTGGACGCGAAGAACGAGCAAATTCACTCCCGTAGTAGTAAAATGCACCTGCATATCCAAGATGGCGACAAACTGTATCACGGTCTTTAGGGGAATAGTATCCAGCAGCTACGTAGCCCCACTCGCCTTTAAGAAAGACTTCTAGACGACCTTGCTCAGTGAAATTACTCCCAACCATTCGTAGGTCAAAGTCTAAAACGAAAGAATTATGAACACATACAAAAAAAAGGCAAGAATCAATATCAAATCATCAAGTAAGAATCTTCTATCTATATAATTATCAAGGTATTTTCTACCAGTTCCGAGGTTGATCGCAACATTTTTCCTCACATCTCTGTTTCTGCCATCCTAGTACACTCTTGTAGTGTCATTCCACTCCATGTCTTAATGTTCCTCTCCCAATTAGTTCTTGGTTTCCTTCTTGATCTGATAAGGTAAGGGTACTTAGGATCCTCACATAAGCCATATTTCAAGCATAAGTACCAAATGAAATTTGGGGCTGAAATGTAGAAGTATCGCAGGAGTTGTCAGAACTATCGATAAGGATAAACTGAATGTAACGATAACTATAACAGTGGTCACATCAGGCTGATAAATAGTTGGGATTCTGTCTATCGGGGGGGGGGGCACCGGCTTTCTTCTGACCTAACGCCACATCGAGGGTGTAACGTTTTGGCTGTCAGAAATAATTATTAAGGTCTGTTTTCAAATAGTCGGTGGCCAAGAGATCTCAACAAGAGGACAGTCAAATGATATCATTTTAAGAATCGCCGGCCGACCTGATGAGACGAATTGGTGTTAAGGCATACCCTCTCGGTTAATTGGGTCCCAGATTGGTGTCCTTTCGTGAAAATCAGGCTGAGGTCGAATATTGAAAACCAAGTCTGACTGCATGACTGCATGTCAGCAAAACATCAATTTCATCTGTGGTGGCATATATGCTGTCCGACTTTGCCAATAATAATTTGTGCTATACATTAAGATGTCGAAAAAGCTTTGTAATAAATAGTAGAGTCTCAATGAGGAGGCCTACTTAGTAAGAATGTATGATGTAGAACATCCATGACGGTAAGATTAGTTCAGTTGACACCTATACTGTATAGGACTAACTTGATGTAGATTCAAATCTTTCATTTCCTCATGGATCCGTCAATAAGAGAAAGACTTTAAAGTCCGAAAAGCTATCCTGGGAAGCACTGAATAAGCTTTCAGAAATGAAAATCTGATTCTCTGGGGCTCCAAAGGATTCTTAATCTCGAGTCACCATATATGATAAATACAGATTTATAAAAGAAGCAAACATCAATATCAGCCAGATTTAGAGAAAACCACCTCCGTACCAGTGGACACTTCCTGAGATACCAAAGTAAAATAATTTCGCAACTGCTCTTATGGGACCCCATTAAGGCACGAGAGATTGCCCGATAATGACTTACATAGATCATTTAGAGAAAGACACTGGTTTAGCAAATAACTCACAAAGATATACGAAAATAGAACTGATTGAGAAAGACTGTCAAGTCCGTATTAGTATGCTCGTCCTTGTAGCAGTAGGATTTGATAAACAACTGAGTTTGATAAGACGTTTTGGTTTAACACAGTCATGCAAGATACTCACCTATTGGTGGTCCGCAGAAAACTTGTGCTATGTGATCAGGGTTACATTGGACATCATTTGACTTTACTGTATACACACAATCTCCTATCTGCTCTTCAGTTCCGTTACAGTGATAGTCCAAGTAAAAAATGGTTCCAGATAATGGTCCAAGTGAAACTGGCTTTTCACTTCGTCCATACTGGTATCCTAGCTGTCGACAGGTCACATTTGCTTCTTTATCACTCCAATCAGGATCACATATTAAACCAGCTTCAGATCTATTTCGGTATTGAACCACACCTTCATAGCTGCTAGATCCACTTAGGAGTCTCACAACGGCCGAAGGTTCTGTATTGTGAAATAAGATTTTAATAGCAAAGGTCGTTTAACATAGGACTCAGATGCTAAGTAGTCTTAATTAGCATAAAACTATCATATTAATAATGACCTACCATTACACACAACGCCTGCACCATAGTTAAGGTTGGCATCACAGTTTTGGTTGTTGGCCCATCCTAAAGATTCACAATCGGCTAAATGGGTCTCAACTCCTTGACATTTCATGTCGTCCAGTAGAAACGGTCCATCGCCTCCCTCAAATATTATTGTGTTCCTTGCTCCGAGAGGGAATCCAAGTTCTCTACATGCGACATGGGCATCCTCAATGGTCCAATTGGTAGAACAGATTCTACCCCATTCACCCCCAATGTAAACTTCAACGCGACCTTCATCGTCAAAATCGCCGTCTACAAGTCGGGTAACTGTAATTCAAGATGAGAAAGAAAAGAATGAGAGAAAAGAAAAGAGCTGTCTCGTAAAACAGACGGATGGTAAATAAAATGTATTTGAACAGACCTCGTGTTTTCATGAGGAATATTTTCTTTGATGGTTTTACGATCAAGAAACTTCGTGTCAGTGTACTTTACAAGGTAATGGATCTCTAGATGAAATATATGCTAGCGTTCTCATTATAAGGTATTATTAACACTCGAAAAGACTATTGGCATGCTTTCCGTGATTCAAACTGAATAGAAAGTTACACTCAATTTCTTCTCACAAAATTATACAATGTGTTTAAAAAACTAATCAATACTCTTTACATCGGAAAGTATGAGAATTCAAGAAAAATGAAGTTTTTTGATGAGAATGTCAGGGACAAATAGAAACAACAAATACTTTTCCCATACTTTTAATGGACGCATTTGTTAGCATTCATTTCGATGACGATCAAAATATCACGTTGTATTGGCTGAGCAACAAAAGGTTTAGAGCAAACATCTCCCGATGAACCACTCGTGTGCTAAAAACCATATCTGTATTTTAAGTTATTTTTATAGCCCGAATTATTATCATAGACAATGAAATTCCATTTTGTTTAAATGTAATTCCGTTAAAAATTGTGTTATTTATAGCTTAAAACGGATTCAAAACCATCACGTGTGAGTGAATATTTTAGTGTTGTCCTACATACTCATATATGTGTTATAACGAAACATGCAAAATCAATGCCGGACTTTTCCCCTTAAAAAGCTAATTTCTTAGACTGAAATTGAATTTTGCTATAAGAATCCCGTAAATAAAGATATAACTGATGTTCCTATACCTCAGAATTTTTCTCACAATTGTTAAATTAATTAATATTAATTATATGATGCCATTAATTGTCATTGAAAAATGATGGCTAAGCCTAAGGAAAAACACAAGTTATTGAATAATGTTAGGAAGTTCAATCTAAGGCCCGACATATCCAACTTTTGGGCAAAAAAGGGGGTTGGGGTTGGGGTTGAGATGGAGAAAAATGGAGAGAGCTAAAGGGGAAAGGGCATGCGACCCCCCTCCCCCGATTCAATTAGAATTGGATACATAATATTTTTTGTTTTAATATTTTTTTTTTTTAAATTTTAAATACACATATTGATCCGATTGTCTCATTTTCGCTCGCGTGAACATTGCCAGCACAAACCAGTGACCTCTACCTCCTGAACGGATCATCGCACATTCCCATTCACTATACTTTACGTACTAAAAGGCTGTATTGTCTGACCGTTCATGAATATTCATGTTTTTGCTAAACTCGGCAAAATGTTTGCTTTTACTAAATGGAAAAATTACGGTGGGGTGTTGGATGAAATGGACAAAATGAAATAGGACAGAAGTGATCTATGATAATTCATGCGTTTTGTGTTTCGTGTGCTCGACCTATAATCTTCAAATCGCTTGGTAAACCGAGTCCAAAGTTAGACTTGTTTCACATGTGTATTATAGGCAAATGGCGAGCTTGCAACCTATTTTGAAAAATTACGGTGGGTGAACTTTCAAAAGTCAATGATACATGAGGGCTCAAATGAAAGAGCTAGTGATAACGTACGTCGGGGTGGATGTGCTTTTCGTTTAAACAAAAAATGAATTTTTAACGATTTTTTTGAAAAACGTCCCTAGGCTAACATGTTAGGCTGCTGACGCTGACCATGCTCTGACGATAGGGGGCGTCGTGAAATGAGACTAAACGGAGCCATAAATTATGTAATTATTGATGTTTGCCATGTGGCTCCCACTCCCCCTCCTACAAAGGTTAAAGGGAGGGATAAGGGTTTTCACCACCTACCCTTCCCCTCCAAAAAATATATAAAACAATAATGATAAATAACAAAAATCCTTTTTTTTTTAAAGAAATTAATAATTTAACACAAATATTGTACTTAAAAGAAAAAATAAACAAAATGAAAACCAAATACCTACTTCTATTTGGGCATGCAAAAAGAGCCAAGCGTGAGGATGATGCCGCCCTATCCATCTTGCAATCCTATGTATAGTTGTTCCATCCTTTAATGTACAAGTACTCATAATTATCAACCAGAACACACATTTTGAAATGAAAAGTCACAGAAGCAATTTACAGTTTTGTTTTATTTTTATCTCATTTAATATTGTTTACTCATTTGTTTTTATTTATTTCTTTTCATGCATATTTATTACATTGCTGCCTGAGGATTCAGCTCCGGCAGAGAGATCGATCAAGAGAGCAAGCAAAATGACAAGTCATCGAAACATTCCTGGAAAACAAAGATCTTTCCAATCTAATCACTATTTTGAAGAAGTATAAAGTTAATCATTAATATCAATCAATATACCTATTGTATGAATATTTTGTTTTTTATTTACTGGTCAATGGATGAAATATATTTCAGATGACATTTGATGTAGTCTGTCATGTTTCAATGAGTATAGAGGTTAGTAACTCTAATATCATACAGATGTTACTCGGACATGATGTCCATGTAACATTGGTAACTCAAGGTGTTGAGGTGAATATAGACCATAAATCTTGCAAATCCACAGAAATCCACAGGAGTATTGGAAAATTTTGAGTGGTAACTCTGGAAAGCGAAACAATAATATGGTCTCGCTGAATGATTTTCTACATCACTTTCGTAATCTGAATGTTGCTCAAGATGAAACAGGTGCACTACACCAAACTGAAATGGTGACAGACTTGGTCATAAATGATGATTTGAATGCTCCTATCACTGTTGAGGAGGTTATTTTGATGATTAAGAAATTGAAAAACAATAAGGCATGCGGTATTGATCAAATTAGAAATGAATTTTTGAAACATGCAACCGGTAAAGTTCTGGAAGTGATAACAATTGTTTTTAATATAGTTCTAGAAAGTGGAATAGTGCCTCATGATTGGTGTGTTGGTTTGATTGTTCCAATATTCAAAAACAAAGGGTTGGAGAAAGATCCAGACAACTATCGTGGTATTACCCTTTTAAACTGTATAGGAAAGTTGTTCACTTCAATATTAAATCATAGAATTACTTTATATTTTGAAAGTGAATCTGTACTTGGAGAAGAACAGGCAGGTTTTCGTGAAGGTTATTCCACAATGGATCATGCATTTGTGTTGAAATCTTTACTGGATATTTATTTGTCAAAGGGAAGGAGGATTTATTGCGCCTTTGTGGATTTTAGAAAAGCCTTTGATATGATAGATCGAGCATCCCTTTGGTATAAATTATTATTGTCAGGAGTAAACGGCAAGGTATTTAGAGCCATTAAGAATATGTATGCCTCTGCTAAGTCGTGTGTTACGACATGTGGTCAAACCTCTGAAACATTTGCTTGTAATATTGGGGTAAGGCAGGGTGATAATTTATCCCCCTTACTTTTCGCAATTTATCTTAATGATTTTGTTGGATATATCAGAACCAAATTTAAAGGTTTACAGTATTTATATGATAAAGTGTGTTCTGATGTTCTTGATAAAATTACTGATGAAGACTTGTTTATTAATTTACATTCATTGCTATATGCAGATGATACAATTATCTTGGCAGAAAACCCAGAGGAACTCCAAACGGCTTTGGATGCTCTGTCTAACTACTGTGAGAAATGGAAATTGCGTGTGAATACTGAAAAAACAAAGATAATGATATTCTCTAGAGGAAAGGTACGCAAGTACCCAGTTTTTAAGTATGGGAACGGTATTATCAATGTGGTACATGATTTTGTGTATCTTGGGGTTAAATTTAATTACAATGGTAATTTTAAAAAGGCAATATCAAAACAGGTGATTCAGGCAAGAAAAGCCTCATTTGCAATGACCTTAAAGGTGCAAAGGTTAAGATTATCATTGGATATACAGTGTGAGTTATTTGATCAGTTAATCCTGCCAATACTGTTATATGGCTGTGAGGTGTGGGGTTTTGAGGATTTAAGCCAGATTGAAATTTTTCATCGCAAATTCTTAAGGGCCATACTGAATGTCAATAAATATACACCTGACTGTATGATTTATGGTGAGACAGGCCGTACTAAAATTGATGTTCAGGTTAAATGTAGAATGGTAAGTTTTTGGCTAAAAGTAGTCAAAGGAAGTCATTGTAAATATACATTTAGATTCTATAATCTTTTAAAGTTACTTATGGAAAGAGGTTCCCAGTCTCAATTATCTAAATGGTTTTCATGTGTAGAGAATACATTAAATAATGCTGGGCTAGGAAATGTGTGGCAAATGCAAGGAGATGGATTCAGTAATACATGGATTCTTCATGCTCTTAAGCTCAGGTTGACTGACATGTCAAAGCAAGAAATTATGTCAAATTATCAAGAACGAAATTTTATTTGAAAAGTATCTGGTAAAGTTGAATAGAAGAGGTGCAATCACTTTGTGTCGATTCCGATGCAGGTCACACCGCTTACCAATTAATAATGGAAGGTTTGAAAATAATCCTGAAGAAAGTAAAATTGAATGTTCTTGTTGTAATTTAAAGGTTTTTGGAGATGAATTTCACTATATTTTTGTCTGCCCTTTTTTCAAGAAAGAAAGGCAGTTATACCTAGATAGACAGTTTGTTGTGAGTAACCCTAGCACATTTCACATGGACAAATTATTTAATAGATCTAGCATTAAACAATTAAGAAAACTCGTAAAATTCATAAGAGTAATAATACAATTCTTTTCGTTGGTTCCTAAGGCTGAAAGGCATGGTCCTATTTTTGTTAATAAAAGTGTAGTAACTCGTTGTGGTAGACAAACCAAACCACGTGATATTTTAGACTTATAACTTTAAACTGTATAGTGTATACTTAGTCTTTAGCTCATGTTTATTGTGTTTTAGAAATATAAAAATGTATGTATCATGTCTATGTATTTTATTATCATATTTTACTTTGTTTTAAAGGTACTATGTCCCTTTTGCAGCCAACCTCACGTATGTCCTATCTGTGAAATTTAAACGTTAGCAGTGTTCTCATATTCAAATTATGCAAGGAAAACCGTTTACTTGCTAGACTTCACTGTCAGGCACTATTGAGTGACTGACTGGCTTTTTTTCTTCTTTGGTAACAAGATACATGAAAAGAGTTGTAAAGGGTATATGAGTATTTGTCTACATCAATAACCCACTTCTTGTGATGGCCAAGATTAAACTGATTGAATCTTTGCGCAGCATAAAACGTTTGACCATTCGGTACAATTGTCTGAAAATCAAGACTATTACTTTTGGGCTCTATAGCCCTAAAGTCGATTTGACAACTGATAGTCGTTATTTTCCCACTTGAGGACATTTTCAAGCCCCACCTTTTTTAGGGTAGTTCTAAATTAGTATTATCTTTCAAATGCAGTTGGAATTTAACTTTTTCATTTTTTTGGCCTGCAAATGGGACATAGTCCCTTTAATATATCTTTCTGTATTGTGTTGTAAATATGTTGTGCTCTCATACCCCGGAAGTGGGTCGATAGAGTCAATAAAATCTTATCTTATCTTATCTTATCTTATCTTATCTGCAGGTTTCCTTTCATTTGTGTCATCATCTCATTTAATATGTTTCATGCATCAATTAATTGGCACATTTCTTAGAATGCAACCAAGATTTTCTATGCAAGAGAAAAGATAACCCTTTAGAAAAAAAACATGATATGAAAATCGCTAGTTCCTCATTTGTTTCATGTTTATAAGTTGATATAATGTTGCTGTGTTCAAGTTTTAAGGAATTCTAAACTATTGCTCCCATCATCTTAATGTTTTCCACACCAAAAAAAAGTGGATTACAGACTGTAACAAAGTTTCAGATCAGAAAATAAATGAGCAAGTAAAAAAAGATGTCCTTGTAACGTTGGTATTTTGTTGTGTCTGTTTTTTCATTTCAAATGAAAGTGTGCAAAGGAATACACACAATTCCAATGGAATCTATTGTATGATTGGTGTTAGAAACAGGATATAACAATAAACAAATTATTCACCAACTCTGAATTTTTGAACCTTCATGTCACAATTTATGACCCAACCCGATGGAATGACCCTTATATTATAACTGGTCCGATTTATTTCAAAATTGCGCCATTTTGTTTCTCTTATTTTTCTTCTTTCCGTACAAATGAACTTATTTCAAAGGTTGGATTGCCCTTTATCAACACATAAACGCATATATGTTGTATACCAATCGGATATAGTCAAACTGCATCCAGAAGATATAAGCTCTAGAACAGTGCCTGGAAGAGGAAACTGATGGACTGAACATCCTGCGATAATCAGATCGTATGCCTGCAATTAAGGCATGCATATAGTGAATTAGTGATATACATGAATCATATTCTGTGTTTATAGTGCTCCATGCATACATCTACGATATCCCAAAGCGTTTTGCAGAAATATCTCTAAGTACGTGATATAGCATTTAGAGCGGTACGTTCAGTGATATTATTACTGCATTTTATGATCAAAATGTTGAATAAATAACAAATTGAGGGCCACCATTTTATAATATCACTGTGGATGCAGATAAGCATTAATCCTACATACATTTATGGTGTCTATATAGATGATCGACAATCAAACGGGAGCTAACTGAAGCAAGCGGCTACTATTGACTAGGGTACTAAACACAGATGAGAGTATACCAGTACATATACACGTTCGTGTCAGTGACATATTCCCCATGGTACACATGCGACATCCGTCTATACTGCCAGAGTCGTGCATATAGATGCAGCTATATCGAAAACGGGGCACATACATGTATGCGCCTATATATACTTAGCATTGCACTGAATATAACCGCACAATATAATATTGAATCTACACTTACCTTGCCCGACTGTATTATTCTGTGCTACAGCATAATGAGAGACAAAGCATGTCCCTACAATGAGAGAATAATGCAATATATGAATGGCACTTATGGCAGACATATTTGTGTTATACCCCACACATCAGCACCCAGTACCCTAGACCGAATTTTCCGTCTCTTTCTTTCGTTAGACTCTTATTGGGGTAGGGTCGGCCGGTGTGACCGCGCCGTTTGTCCTACCAGTTTCGTTTGTCCGTCAGACATAATATGCGGGTTTTCTGCTCGCGCGGATCGTCCGTGACTCGCACGGATCGTCCGAGGGACGATCCGTGCGGTTTGCTATCCGCATATTCTGTCCCCCCCCCCCATTGTTTTACGTGTATATTTGATAAAAGGAAGCAACTCGGCAAATCAATGTAGTTAGACTCATTGTAAATCATGTGGTTGACATTTTGTCTAGAAATTACATAATAATAACTCTACAATTTTTTTAAAGCAAATGGGCCAGTCCTTTTGAAAGTAGAAGTGAATATTTACTTTAAAACCTTTATTCTATGAAGGCATACTCGCATGTACTCGGCCCCCACAACTGTTGTAATCGATTATACTTTTGTACGTGGCTTCGTAATTCAACCAACTCACTACTATAGTATATACTCGTGATACAAGCCCCGCCCCGGCGTTTCGAGGTTTAATGAAGGAGTTAAATGGGAAATAAAAGTGATTAAAAATGGGGTTGAAAGTGAGTGGGGGAGGCTAGAGTATTTAAGATAAGGTAGAGCGTAGCACAAATTGGCGGATGCTCAGGGGGTAGGGGCATTTAATTACGGTCAGATGAGCATATTTTAATACCTTATTCATGACACTGGCAGGTCACTAATTGGCGTATGTTCCAAGGGGCGGAGCCCCCGGAAGCGCAGGGGTTTTAGGCATTAATATTAAGGTCAGATTAGCATCCAGGGGCCAGCCTTAGGTCCCAAGGTGGGGTCCAGGGGGCAGAGCCCCCGGAAGCTCAGGGGTATGGGCATATAATAACGGTCACATGAGCATACTTTCTTTTCTATTTCTTTCTATTTAATTCTCTTTAATATACTTTTCAAAAGTGTGTGTGTGGGGGGGGGGGGGGCTTGAGCCCCAAGCCCGTCGTTCCGCGGGACCTGACATGTAGGCCTCTAAATAGTAATAAATAAGGTAATAAATAAGGTTAGTTTATGTGGGTGTCACTCAGGCGCGGATATACGGGCCCGGGCGACGGATCCGGTAAGGAAAGAAAAAGAAAGGAAAGGAAAGGAAAATGTAAAGAAAGAAGGGCTAAAAACACGAGTTAGAAGTGGACCCATCAGGGCACTCACTTATCCGTATCAGGGGGAAAATACACGGGGGCTCGGGGTGAATTAGCCCCCGAAATGCCCAAAAGAGCCCCCGAAAGTCATAAAAGTAGCCCCCGAAATTTTTTAAGTATTTCATTTCATTGAGCCCCCCCCAAAAAAAAATTTGTTGGTGGGGCTTAGATATCATTGAGTCCTTAGGGGGCTAAGATACCATTGAGCCCCCAATATTTTAAGTGGGGCTCAGATATCATTGAGCCGCCCCCGATACTCCCCAATCATTATATTCTAGGCATGAAACTCATGTATACCTATAATCTACAGACTTACCATTCAAATATAAACATTTTATAAGGAGGATGGGGGGGGGGGGGGGGGCTCAGACATCGGATCTCGCATATCATTGACCCAAAAAGTATATTTGGTGGATCTCGGATATCATTGAAACCCCAAAATATTTTGGCGGGACTCTGATATCATTGAGCACCCCCCCCCCCCATATTTTGGTGGGACTCAGATATCTTTGAGCCCCCCCCCCCATATGTTCGGATAACATCACGGAGCCCCCCGATATTTTTGTGGGGCTCGGATATCATTGAGCCCCCCCCAAAAAAAAAAAAAATATGTATATATATATATTTCGGCCGGGTTCGGTTATCATGAGCCCCCCCCCCCCCCCAATATTTTGTTCGTGCTGATGAGTTGAGGGAAGTGTATGCCGGAGATATTGACTTTGTAGCATTAACTCGGCAGCTAACAAGCCTCCAAGACGTGTATGACGATGAAAGGAAACCTATCAAATACATTAAAACAATCTGTGAGATTTTCAACAACAGTCCAATCTATAAGAGATCATTCTCAGAGGTGCACATCCTTCTTCCCATTTACCTTACCATCCCGGTTACAACGTCAACTTGCGAGAGAACATTCTCTGTCTTGAAAGGGATCAAAACTTATCTGATAAGTATAATGACCCAAAGAAAGCATAACCAAAGCTTAATATTACTCATATATAAATCTCGTACAGATAAACTGGCCCTAAAGAATATTGCCCAAAACTTTGTTTCCAGGAACACAAGAAGACAAAACTTCTTTGGCACATTTGTCTGAGGCTGCACGTGCACCTCAAAAGAAGAAAAGTCTGACATTTTTCGCCGCGATGACATAGACGAGGAAAAAAGAATTTATTTCCAGGTGCAAATTTAAGACAAAGGAGGATCTCAGAATTATATTTTTGGGTGGTGCCACATTTCAGTTTTTAAATATGTCCGATTATAGGCATGTGTGACAATAAAAGTTTTGTTTTTCACGTTCTTGGGGTATTTTTTTTTTCCAAAGGTGTTAAATGTGTGTTATTTTAACACCTAGTACTTTGTCTTATTTAATAAAAATAAACTGAATATCTTACAATTCAACGATTTCTTCAAGTAGGCCTACTTTTATTAATTTCTTCAACTGCTTAAAATTAAGGCTACAAATGCTTTGTTACTGTAGAGCTGTAGTGTGAACAGGCTACTTAGTAATTCACATTTTATAGATTGGTGCACTTCATTATGCTTGATCATCCTCTCCTATCTGTTTGTTTCTATTCCTCTGTTAGTCATCCTTTATTTGCTACCTATGATATTTGAATATTCATTATTTCCTTTTATTATATAAATGAACATGTAAATACCTATATACCTATTATGCAAAATAAACCCTGGAGGTTTAAAGTTGTAAAGCCCAGGGCAGTTCAACACACGCAATCATGAAATAAGGGTGTCTTCATCGAAGCGTCTCTGTAAGTTTAGAACCACGCCCTGTGCCTACCCGCTCAGGCAACTCTACATTCAGGGGCGTCGCTAAAGGGGGGGGGGGGGGGTGTGGGGTTGAAGTCGGTGGGATTTTTTATGTCGGTCGGCCAGCAATTTTTTTCCCCTTCGAACTGTGACTTTTTATCGGACAAAGAAACATTTTTGAAAATTCAGACAATGATTTAGAGTCGGTACAATGAATCGTCTTCTTATTCTAATAATTTAATGAAACGTCGAAGCTCCCGCGCTTCGCGCGAGAGGGGGAAAACTGAACTCAGACAATTAGGGTTAAGAGTAGAGAACGGTATACAACAAATTGTATTCTTTCTATAATAATTTAATGAAACGTCTAAGCTTCCGCGCTTCGCGTGGGATGGGGAAACTGAATTCAGACAAGGATTAAGAGTTGAGAACGGTATAACAAATCGTCTTCTTTTCATAATAATTTAATGAAACGTCTTTAGCTACCGCGCTTCCCGCGGGAGGCCTTTCACCCATCCCCTACCCCACCTAGGGAGCACTTTGCGCGCTCTTTAAGTGATTCGCTTGCTCAATACCGCCCCTCCCTAAAATAAGATCCTAGCTACGCGCCTGCATTAAAATATATAGCTATATGATGCTTACTAAGTTGACGAAGTAATTTGTATATTTATGTCGTCGACGAAAATGACCATTTGCGCATAACAATTAAGCCTTCGGCCCCGGGTTTATAGGGTTAAATTTGTAGATATTGGGACATTTAATTGTGTCGGTAATTGGTGGCTTGTTTTGTCGGTAATCGTTGGCCTCTATAACCCCCCCCCCCCCTCCCCACTGAAAAAGGTCTAGCGACGGCCCTGACGACACATCAGGCCTATACTTGCGTTTTGTGAGAGGCTCAAGTATCCGGGCCAGCTATTTATAGTTGAGTAAGTTTTGAAGAAAAACAAAACGAGTACTCGCTCTCCAATCGTATTGGTTATAGGGGAATTTCGAATGTCATCAAATGTGTTTTTTTTCCTTTTAACACAATGATTGTTTTGCGACTCAATTCAGGCCTGACTAAATATAATTTTTTTCGTAAGGCAACAGACAAGTAATTTAGTCATATACCTGATTAACATTTGAAGATTTCCTACACTAATGCCTGGCCGTGCGTAACATGTGCATTTTAAGCTCCAAACGCTTTCTTTCATACACTGTCGCTCATATAGTTGGAATATTTTTGTTTTACCCCAATTTATGGAATTATTTTAAAAATAATTAAAAAATAATAGATCTAGATAGTAGTATACATTCTCAGATTTTATTGAATAATAATTTGACAAAGTGTGTTTTGCGTGACTGCTAAAGCATGTGTATGCTACTATGCTTATCAATTAGGGGACCTACGCCCTTAAGTCATAAATGACAGTAATGTGAAGTAATGCCCCACAAAAGGGCACATAGCACATCGACACGGTTTTGATCAGAGGCAAAGGCCTTTCTCCGAGATCCACATCTTGTTTGCAGGAAAATTGCAACTGATATCCCTTCTTTTCTTTTCTTCTTTTGTTTCTTTCCCTTTCCTTCCTTCTCTCTTGTTTTGCGGGGGGGGGGGGGGAGGCAACAGCATGGGAGGCAAGGCCCTTTCGGCCCCCCCGATCTCCTTCTTTTCCTCTTTTTCTTTTCTTCTTCCTTTCTTCTTCTCTCTTCTTTCCCTTTCCCTTCTTTCCCTTCCTTCTATCTCTCTCTCTCTTTTTGTTTGCTGAGGGGCCAGGGGAGGGCAGGCGAAGGCCTTTCGCCCCCGATCCACACCGCGTTCATTGGTGGGAAAAATCACAATTGATCTCCCGTACCTTTCTTTTCTTTCCCTTTCCCTTCTCTTCCTTTCTCTCTCTTTTAAGTTTGCTGTAGAATGGGGGGGGGGGAGAGAGACAAGGGCCATTTGCCCCCCCCCCCCGATCCCCAACTTGTTGGCGGGAAAACTGCAACTGATATGCCTCCTTCTTTTCTTTCCTTCCCTTTATCTCCTTTTCCCCCTTTTTTCTTTCCCTTCTCTTCCTTCTCTCTTTCTTTTTGCTGGGGGGGGGGGGCAATAGCCTGGGAGGCAAAGCCCTTTCGGCCCCCCGATCTCCTTCTTTCCCCTTTTTTCTTCTTCTTCCTTTCCCTTTGTCTCTTCTTTCCCTTTCCCTTATTTTTCCTTCCTTCTCTCTCTCTCTCTCTCTCTCTCTCTTTTGCTGAGGGGGGGGGGGGGTGGCGAAGGCCTTTCGCCCCCGATCTCCTTCTTTTTCCCCTTTTCTTTTCTTCTTCCTCTTCTTCCTTTCCCTTACTCTCCGCTTTACCTTCTCTCTCTCTCTCTCTCTCTTCATTTTTTGTTGGCGGTTTGGGGTCAAGGCCCTCTCGCCCCTCACCCCCCCCCCCCCCCCCCCCCCCACCGGATCCGTGCCGTGAAGACCTGTAGTGTCATCGCTAGCTAGCTGGCAAAGCTGAATATGGGTTATCCAGTCGTTTCATTCAGTAAGTATAATTATACTTGTATTGAATATGTATACGTGTGGACTAGAGTACGGACATTCGGTGCGGCAGGCGGACTATTGGTGCGAGACCTCTTCCGCACAGATTGTCCGTCTGACATTTGAGGCGCGCACGGAATGTCCGACACGGACATTCTGCGCGGATAAAATCCGCACCGATCGTCCGCTCTCGATCGATCTCTAATAGGCGGACGATCGGTGCGGGTAACATTCTACGCGGTCACACCACTGATCTCTACGGAAATAGAGATCAGTGGGTCACACCGGCTTTCTCTTTAGAGACGGAAACCGTTTATACCACTGATCTCTATAGATCAGTGGTTTATACACATTCCCTTGATAACGCCACGGCCATTTCAGGTCGTATTGTTATGCCCCCAAAATCCCCCAAAATGTCATTTTACCTCGTGCATATCCAATTGTAAATTAGGCCTAGGCTATAATACTTCGGTTCCACTTACTAACTTGACTGAAATAATCCGTTTAATGGTCCCTTTTAAGGAAATTATGGGTCAAAATCGACATCCATGTTGAAAATCTTGCAAGCCGTGTTAAACTCTCGCTGCGCAAGGAGTCATCTAAATCAATCTCATCCCTTCTAGTCTACGCCGAAGGCAAAATGATTATGAAGGAAAAACTGTGATAACGCCATTACGAACGTGTAGATGGCGCACAGTGACCGCGTAGAATGTTACCCGCACCGATCGTCCGCCTATTAGAAAATTTCTCAGGTCAGCGTTATGTGTAAGATAAATTTACACCAGATTGTATGATATATGGAGAAACTGGGAGGGCATGGCTAGCTAACAGTATCAAACATCGAATGGTTAGTTTCTGGTTAAGAATAGTAAAAGGTTCTCCCTCTAAATATTCAGTCAAATTTTATTTATTGCAAATTAAGGTTAATTAGTCAGAATGTAGATATGTCTACTTCTTTCAAGTGGTTATCTTGTATTGAAAAAATATTAAACCATGCTGGTCTTGGTATTGTTTGGCTAAAGCAAGGGGAAGGATTTAGCAATAGTTGGATACTGAGCACTCTGAAGTTGAGATTAAACGATATTTCAAAACAAGATGTGATGGCAACAATATTTGGACAAACAGTGTGTGCCTGAATTATAGGATCTTTAAAAAGAATTGTCTCTTTGAAAGGTATTTAGTTTTGCTGAGTAAAAAAGATAGAATAACACTGAGTCGTTTTAGATGTAGGTCACACCGTTTACCAATTAATAATAACAGATTCAATGAAATTAGTATTGAATGCCCATGTTGTGATATGCATGAGTCTGGTGATGAATTCCATTATGTTTTTGTATGCCCTTTTTTCAGAAAGGAAAGAGAGTTATATTTAGGTCGCAAAGTAATAGTTAAACGCCCTTGCACATTACACATGTTGAATTTATTTTTATATTCCGGTATAGGACAGCTGAAGAAATTAGTACTCTTCTTAAGGATAATAATGTCATATTTTGCTGGTCTATATACATGTAAATCTGAACAATCCAATATGTCACCCATAAAAAGGAATGTTACAACCCGAAGTGGTAGGTTAATTAAGCAACCAACAATTCTTGATCTGTAGTACAGTCTTTCTTTAGGTCAAGTATAGTTTTGATGGTTTGTTTGTTCGTTTGTTCATTTTATTGTTAGTATACTTTTTGTTTTTGTTTGTCTTATTACATTATATTCCATTATGTTTTTGTTTGTCCAATGGACGATTATGCCATATTTTGTTAGTCTGCATAAATCTTAACAATCCAATCACAACTCACTTACATGTACAAAAATGAAACTTATAATTTCTTATATAGTTAAGACAATAATGTATTTTTTATCTTTTTATCTTTCTTTTTCTTCATGTTTGTATTTAGATTGTTCATGTGGTATTCTCCACTTTTCATGTATGCTTGCCATATTGTATAATATTGTATTTATGTTTAGCATAGGCTAGGTTTAGATCATTCCTATTTATCGTTATACTTTTATATTGTTGTTTTGTTGTATTCTGTATTCTTTGTATTATTAAGCTATGTTTGTATTCTTTATTATGTATCATTATCATGACATGTACATGTGTTGTACTCTCATACCCCAGAAGGGGGTCGAATGAGTCAATAAATTCTATTCTATTCTATTAGAGATCGATCGAGAGCGGACGATCGGTGCGGATTTTATCCGCGCAGAATGTCCGTGTCGGACATTCCGCGCGCGCCTCAAATGTCCGACGGACAATCTGTGCGGAAGAGGTCTCGCACCAATAGTCCGCCTGCCGCACCGAATGTCCGTACTCTAGTCCACACGTATACATATTCAATACAAGTATAAATATACTTAATGAATGAAACGACTGGATAACCCATATTCAGCTTTGCCAGCTAGCTAGGGATGACACTACAGGTCTTCCCGGCGCGGATCAAGGGGGGGGGGGGGGGCCTTGACCCCCAACCGCCAAAAATGAAGAGAGAGAGAGAGAAAAGTTAAGCGGAGAGTATTATAAGGGAAAGGAAGAAGAGGAAGAAGAAAAGGGGAGAACAAAGGAGATCGGGGGCAAAGGGCCTTCGCCACCCCTCCACCCCCGCCTCAGCAAAAGCGGAGAGAGAGAGAGAGAGAGAAGGAAGGAAAATAAGGGAAAGGGAAAGAAGAGACAAAGGGAAAGGAACAAGAAGAAGAAAAAGGGGAAAGAAGAAGATCGGGGGGGGCGAAAGGGCTTTGCCTCCCAGGCTGTTGCCCCCCCCCCCCCCAGCAAAAAGAAAGAGAGAAGGAAGAGAAGGGAACGAAAAAAGGGGAAAGACGAGATGAAGGGAAGAAAAGAAAAGAAGGGGGATATCAGTTGCAGTTTTCCCGCCAACAAGTTGGGGATCGGGGGGGGGGGCAAATGGCCCTTGTCTCCCCCCCCCCCCTTCTACAGCAAAATTAAAAGAGAGAAAAAAGAAGAGAAGGGGAAGGGAAAGAAAAGAAAGGTACGGAGATCAATTGGGATTTTTCCCACCAACGCGGTGTGGATCGGGGGCGAAAGGCCTTCGCCTGCCCTCCCCTGGCCCCTCAGCAAACAAAAAAAAAAGAGAGAGAGAGAAGGAAGGAAAGGAAGGGAAAGGGAAAGAAGAGAGAAGAGGAAAGGAAGAAGAAAATAAAAAGGGGTCCGACAGGGCCTTGCCGCCCATGCTGTTGCCTCCCCCCCCCCCCCTCAAAGCAAGAGAGAAGGAAGGAAAGGGAAAGAAACTTTCCTGCAAACAAGATGTGGATCGCGGAGAAAGGCCTTTGCCTCTGCCCCCCCCCCCCTCCCCGACCACCCCCACCCCTCCCCGCCAAAAAAAGAGAGAAATAATGGAAAGGGAAAGAGGAGAGCCAAAATGGAACACAAAAGAGGAAGAAGAAAAGAAGCAGAGATCAGTTGCGATTAATCCCACCAACATCGTGTGGATCGGGGGGAGGGGGCGAAAGGCCCCTGCCTCCCTCAGCAAACTTAAATGAGAGAGAGAGAGAGAGCGAAGTAAGGGAAGGGAAAGGGGGGGGAAAAGAGGAAGAAGAAAGGTAGGGGAGATCAGTTGCAATTTGTCCCGATTTGTACCCCTACCCCCCCCCCCCCCTCCCCCAGCAAAGAGAGAGAGAGAGAGAAAGAGAGAGAAGGAGAAGGGAAGTGAAAGGGAAAGAGGAGAGAAAGGGACAGAAAACAAAGAGGAAGAAAAGAAAAGGAATTAAGGAAGATCAGTTGCGATTTTCATTGGTTCTTCTATCATCATTGTACAACTATCATTGTACAAAATAATAATGTATTTATATATTCATTTATTTATTCCTGTTTGATAACAAAAATATGAATATAAACTCACAACAGCAACAAAATTGCTGGGAGCAAGAAGCGCAAAAATGATCATGCATTTGCATGTACATGTAAGTGTATCATTAATATCATTCATATTGTTTAATTACATCTTGTGAAATAGTATGCATTCAAGCTTTTGGGATTTTTGTGTGTGTGTATTTGTATGAAAGAAAGCATTTTGAGCTTATAATGCACATGTTGCAATTTCAGGTACAACTTAGTGTTCAATATTGGTTACGCACGGCCAGGCATTAGTGTAGGAAATCTTCAAATGTTAATCAGGTATATGACTAAATTACTTGTCTGTTGCCTTACGAAAAAAAATTATATTTAGTCAGGCCTGAATTGAGTCGCAAAACAATCATTGTGTTAAAAGGAAAAAAACATATTTGATGACATTCGAAATTCCCAAATAACCAATACGATTGGAGAGCGAGTACTCGTTTTGTTTTTCTTCAAAAATTACTCAACTATAAATAGCTTAGACGTTTCATTAAATTATTATGAAAAGAAGACGATTTGTTGTACCGTTCTCGACTCTTAATCCTTGTCTGAATTCAGTTTCCCCGTCCCACGCGAAGCGCGGAAGCTTAGACGTTTTATTAAATTATTATAGAAAGAAGACGATTTGTTGTATACCGTTCTCTACTCTTAACCCTAATTGTCTGAATTCAGTTTGCTTCGACGTTTCATTAAATTATTAGAAAAAGAAGACGATTCATTGTACCGACTCTAAATCATTGTCTGAATTTTCAAAAATGTTTCTTTGTCCGATAAAAAGTCACAGTTCGAAGGGGAAAAAAATTGCTGGCCGACCGACATAAAAAAAATCCCACTGGCTTCAACCCCACACCCCCCCCCCCCGCCCCCTTTAGCGACGCCCCTGAATGTAGGGTGACCTGAGCGGGTAGGCACAGGGCGTGGTTCTAAACTTACAGAGACGCTTCGATAAAGACACCCTTATTTCATGATTGCGTGTGTTGAACTGCCCTGGGCTTTACAACTTTAAACCTCCAGGGTTTATTTTGCATATATAGGTATTTACATGTTCATTTATATAATAAAAAGGAAATAATGAATATTCAAATATCATAGGTAGCAAATAAAGGATGACTAACAGAGGAATGACAACAAACAGATAGGAGAGGATGATCAAGCATAATGATGTGCACCAATCTATAAATGTGAATTACTAAGTAGCCTGTTCACACTACAGCTCTACAGTAACAAAGCATTTGTAGCCTTAATTTTAAGCAGTTGAAGAAATTAATAAAAGTAGGCCTACTTGAAGAAATCGTTGAATTGTAAGATATTCAGTTTATTTGTATTAAGTAAGACAAAGAACTAGGTGTTAAAATAACACACATTTAACACCTTTGGAAAAAATAATACCCCAGGAACGTGAAAAACAAAACTTTTATTGTAATGCCTATAAACGGACATATTTAAAAACTGAAATCTGGCACCACCCAAAAAATATAATTCTGAGATCCTCCTTTGTCTTTAATTTGCACCTGGAAATAAATTCTTTGTTCCTCGTCTATGTCATCGCGGCGAAAAATTTCAGACTTTTCTTCTTTTGAGGTGCACGTGCAGCCTCAGACAAATGTGCCAAAGAAGTTTTGTCTTCTTGTGTTCCTGGAAACAAAGTTTTGGGCAATATTTTTCAAGTCCAGTTTATCTGTACGAGATTTATATATGAGTAATATTAAGCTTTGGTTGAGCTTTCTTTGGGTCATTGTACTTATCAGATAAGTTTTTATCCCTTTCAAGACAGAGAATGTTCTCTCGCAAGTTGCCGTTGTAACCGGGATGGTAAGGTAAATGAGAAGAAGAATGTGTACCTCTGAGAATGATCTCGTATAGATTGGACTGTTGTTGAAAATCTCACAGATTGTTTTAATGTATTTGATAGGTTTCCTCTCATCGTCATACACGTCTTGGAGGTTTGTTAGCTGCCGAGTTAATGCTACAAAGTCAATATCTCCGGCATACACTTCCCTCAACTCATCAGCACGAACAAAATATTGGGGAGGGGGGGGGCTCATGATAACCGAGCCCGGCCGAAATATTGGGGGGGGGGGGGGGGGGGAGGGGGCTCAATGATATCTGAGCCCCCCCCCCAATATATATATATATATTTTTTTTTTGGGGGGGCTGTGCCCCCCAAGCACCCCCCGGTTCCTAAGCCTGTGTACAGGTCAATGAAGTCTACTTTTTGAAACTTAAAGGGATTGGGTGACTTTGTCTCAGGTTCTGAAACAAAATCCTGGAATGATAGTTAAGGCTAGTTCTGATCGGAAAACGACCCAAATATCGGAGTATGGCTAGCTGCCCCAGGGCCTTGTCCTATATACGGATCAGGGAAAAAAATACTTTAAACATTTCGGGGGCTACTTTTATGACTTTCGGGGGCTCTTTTTGGCATTTCGGGGGCTGATTCACCCCGAGCCCCGTGTACTTTTCCCCTGATACGGATAAGTGAGCGCCTTGATTGGTCCACTTCTAACTCGTGTTTTTAGCTCTTCTTTCTTTCCTTTTTCCTTTCCTTTCTTTTTCTTTCCTTTCCTTTCTTTTTTTTCAAAGAGGGGGGGGGGGCGGGTCCGTCGCCCCCCGTATGTCCGCGACTGAGTGACACCCACATAAACTAACCTTATTTATTACCGAACAAAAATAAAGAAAGAGCCCCTCGACACCATAGGTCTAAGTAATCAGCCAGTTGCTACCCCCCCCCCACCAAAATAAACTTTAAAAGTGAATTTTTTGTTCTAATTTGATACCAGTGATTTACAGATGCTGCTGAAACTGCCTAAATTTCCGGGATTTTTCCACACTTTTTAGTAAATTATACTTTTTATGCGTTTATGGGAGAATGACAAATATCAAAATTTACAGTCAGGCAAGAAATGTGCTTATTTACTATTTAGAGGCCTACTACGGCGGGCTTGGGGGCTCAAGCCCCCCCCCCCCCCCCCACACACACTTTTGAAAAAGTATATTAAAGAGAATTAAATAGAAAGAAATAGAAAAGAAAGTATGCTCATGTGACCGTAATTAAATGCCCATACCCCTGAGCTTCCGGGGGCTCTGCCCCCTGGACCCCACCTTTGGACCTAAGGTTGGCCCCTGGATGCTAATCTGACCTTAATTTTAATGCCTAAAACCCCTGAGCTTCCGGGGACTCCGCCCCTTGGACCATACGCCAATTAGTGACCTGCCAGTGTCATGAATAAGGTATTAAAATATGCTCATCTGACCGTAATTAAATGCCCCTACCCCCTGAGCATCCGCAAATTTGTGCTACGCTCTACCTTATCTTACCTTATCCCCCCCATTCACTTTCAACCCCATTTTTAATCACTTTTATTTCCGATTTAACTCCTTCATTAAACCTCGAAACGCCCCCAAATACTTGGAGCGGGGCCTGTATCACGAGTATATACTAGTAGTGAGTTGGTTGATGTACGAAGCCACGTACAAAAGTATAATCGATTACAACAGTTGTGGGGGCCGATATCACGAGTATGCCTTCATAAAATAAAGGTTTTAAAGAAAATATTCACTTCTACTTTCAAAAGGACTGGCCCATTTGCTTTAAAAAAATTGTAGAGTTATTATTATGTAATTTCTAGAAAAAATGTCAACCACATGATTTACAATGAGTCTAAATACATTGATTTGCCGAGTTGCTTCCTTTTATCAAATATACACGTAAAACAATGGGGGGACAAAATGTGCGGATAGCAAACCGCACGGATCGTCCCTCGGACGATCCGTGCGAGTCACGGACGATCCGTGCGAGCAGAAAACCCGCATATTATGTCCGACGGACAAACGAAACTGGTACGACAAACGGCGCGGTCACACCGGAAGCAGTTTGGGATGGGGGGGGGGGGGGGCAAACATTCCAGGGGGCTCATCTTCAAGGGGCAGTGACCAGGGCTCAAATATTTTTTTTGCCCACGGGGGCTCTTCCAAAAAAAAAAGAGCCCCCGTGAGCCTTCTCACGGGGGCGCTTTTAGTGCTGACGTGGGCTCTTATTTTAATACAAATTTCCATTGAATTGGTACCCGTGAAACTCCTTGGTATTTTATCATTATCATTTATCTAAGTCGGTATTTTTCCTCTTAGAAATTTACTTGTTACATAGCTGTTATTTCTTCCCGTTCTGCACATAATTTCCTCCTCATTATTCGGAGCAACCTTATTTACATTCTTTCTTTACTTTAGTCTTTACCATATCCTTCCAAAACACGATTTTTGTTGTTGCTATTTCCTGGCATCTACTAATATGCGGATCATCGTCCACGAGCCGCAAAGCGGCGAGGCGATTTTTTGGTGCTCTTTTGAACCGCCGTTAGTGATGTTTTCCTCGGGCCCCCGAGCCCGGACGTTCTGCAGACCATGACATAAAGGCTTGTAAATAAGCATATTTTTCGCCCGACTGTAAATTTGGGAATTTCTAATTTTCCAACAAACGCATAAAAAGGTATGATAAAAAAAAATTGAGAAAAAATACCGGAAAATCATGTCATTTCAGCAAAATTTGTAAATTACTAGTATCGAATAAAAAAATTACCCCCCCCATCAGTACGCCAGCGTTCAGGGGCTCATGAGAGTCTCACTCCTATAACAAATAACAGACACACTTTCCCATTCTCTCACAATATGTCCACGATATGCGCGTATCGCTATTATAAAAACCTAACATGATAAATGTAGGTAGCATGCGCAATGTTTAGGAAATTTAATTCCTGTTAACTTTCCTTTTCTTTGAATGGAAATTTATATGTCATTATTGTTATGTTCTTTTGGGTTAAAATACAAACCATCTTTACTCCTTTACTGCTTTTCTTCTTTTTTTTGAGGGGGGGGGCGTTTTGGGGTGGCAAAAATGCGTTTTGCCCCCCCCCCCCACTTTTTTGACTGGGGGGGCAACTGCCCCCCCCCCCACTTCCGGCGCCTATGTACCACAATATCGTACGTGTCAAACCCTGATGTCAAAATAGATTTCATCATCATTCATTATGACATTTTTTTTATTTTGTTCCCTTTATTTTGTTATGTTTTATTATTTTTGTCCTTCTTTTTATTAGGAAATTTTTGGGGTCGGCGCGGGATGCCCCCCCCCCCCACCCCCGGCCCTCTCGATTACCCCCCCCCCCCCATCTCAGTTTTAATTCACACGTGAATACGATTTCAAATCACAACATTATTCTCAGGGTTGGAGGGGAACTCGATCCCCTCCTTTAAGTTGTTTAAGTTGTGAATGGTAATGAGACAGCATGCAAGATGCATTATCCTTCCATTTCCTTTCAAACTAAGACAATTATTTTATTTATCACAATAAATCATACAGAGAAAAAATAAAATCTCACCCCACAATTAATTAACCATGAGGAACAAACAGCCGACACCTATAAATTGTGTTGAAAATTAGATTTTATTTCCATATATACAGTTTAGGTACAAAATGTAATGCCTCCTGTCAAAAAACAACAGCAAAATATTTATATCGATGATTGCCATACACAAGAACAAATAATTCTCTGTTTTTCATCCTATATTATTAACAGATAAAGATGTTTTGAAAAAGAGAGAAGGTAAATAAAGGCGTGCCTTTGCAAAATACATATAAGTGAAATGTATATATTCGGCTTTACAGTTCTCGCCATTGTTTATTACTCTTGCAATATTTTGTTTAACCAAAACTCTTTACTATTGCATAACTTTGCCAATGCCCCACCGTTTCGATGTAGAAATCCGCTATATTTCTGTGTGATATTTGAACTAATTACATTGTTCTTTGTTACGTACTTAATCGATATGTATCAAGTTTATGCTTATATTTAAACAGAAATATATCAAAGATTTGTTTGGCGTCCTGTAAATGAAGCATATAGGCCTAATTTTGGTCAGAGTACCTGGAAAATGCATTACAAATAGAGGACTTTGAACTTCTATAAACAATAATCACACCGCATAACCGAATCCGAACAGGTTCCAAATTAAACTCTCCGGCTTTTTCTCATTAATTTTGAGATAATTTGATACTTGATTTGGTCTGTTTCCGGTCTAGTATCGGATGTTATATACTGTGACATGACTGAGGTATTATTCATTGAATATACATAGTCTAGATTGACATGGCAAATATTATGAACAAAATCTTCATGTAGATCTTCATTTAAAAATATACAATATACACGATCGCAAGACTTTCGAAAATATAACTCAAAGGAAATTCAATACCTTCTATTGATTTCCCTGTGGTTTGCTTGCTCCGCATGCTTGAATAGCCCCAAACTTTAAAGCTCTCTTTCTCACAATTTAATACCAGTAACCTCCCTCACCAGCTCTTTTCATTCACTAAATTGAAAGGGTTAGGAAGCTTCAATTTGGACAAGTAATATACCATTTTAATGAGGAGAACTTCTTCTTTCATAATCAGATGAAATCAGGAAAATAATTTTTTGCGACATTTTGGTGGTTTTGTGGTGCCGGGTCACATATGGTCTTGCCTTTTAAATTCATGCTCGGATTAGGTAATTTGTCTTTGCAAAGTTCGCAAATCTCAAAAGTTCGCAGAGAGCTTTTGAATTGTCCTTACGTTTTGCTTTTAAAAGTCTTTGCGATCGCCTTAAAGGGAAAGTCCACCCCCAAAATAAGTTTGTTTCGATAGAGGCAGAATAATAAGAAAATCAGGTGAGTGAAAGTTTGAGCAAATTCTGAATGAAAATAAGAAAGTTATGAATTATTGAAGTTGTGATCAATCAAATACAAATTGGCAACTCTGTGACTTATTATGCGAGCTCTCCTTCATTTGCTTTGTGCATAATATTCCATAAAATCATGTTTTCTTCGTTATTGATGACGGAATATATATTTGTTCCTTGCAGGGGGAGTATAGAAACATATTTGCAATTATTATATTTAGGGTGCATGTATGGTTGAAATTTTTCTTGAGGGAAAATGAAAAATTTTGATTTTTTTAGTACTAAGCAAATGGAAGTTGAGCTCGCATTTTACGTCATAGAGTTGCCAATTTGTGTTTGATTGATCACAACTTAAAAAATCCTAACTTCCTTATTTTTAATCGGAATTTGCTCAAACTTTCACTGACTTGTTTCTCTCATTTTTCTACTCCTATTAAAAATAACTTAATTTCAGGGTGGACTTCCCCTTTAACACCACAGTCAATGGTTAATGCATGATCAAGGCAAACATAAGCCTAATTAATTAAGGCACTCAACACACAAGGCATTCATTTGCATATTTTAAACCAATTTATCAAAATAGGTTAGGAATGATTTATACATTCATCAATACTATTTAGAACTTTTAAAAACAAGTCATGAACGGCGAATGTGGAGAAACAAAACTCAACAATCTTTCAATTCCGAATCCTTCAAAAGTATACTCAACTGCAATCATCACTTAAACTGTACAATTGATCTAAATTCGTGGACGTACCCGTAGACGTAATATGAACATCTCATATGCTATATTATTACGTTCACCGGAAACAAATATTGTCGATAAAATCATTAGATACAAATATGAAAAAGAAACGTATAGGATTTTTACATGAATTTATGGACAATAAACAGAAAGTTCTTCTTTCCACAAAATCTCTTTGCATTTCTCAAAAGTTATACAGGAAAATCACCTATCGTAAAATTTCGAGGCAAAAGGATTCTTTTGATAATTTTTGATTTTGTAGTTCCTACTATACAAATGTAATATATCAATATAATCAATATAATATTGATGAAAATATTCAGATTCAGATGCTTATCATTAAAACCACATGTAGGCCTAATGTCAATAACGCAAATTTGCCTCAAATAATTTACATAAATACTAAGGCAAGGTGAAGATAAATAAAAACGATTTCTGTCCGTTACTTACAAAAGAATATCCATACATTATTTCGAAAAGCTAAAATTAGCTGCATTTTTTAAATGGTGTCCTCAAGTGCATTATTACAGAAGAAAACTTGAAACCTTGAATTCAAGTTGAAATTCAGGGTGCTCTTCAGGGCTCTGTTTCATAAAACTTGTTATCAATAAAAAGTTACACTAACTTTTATAAGCTACTGAAATCGTTGCATTCGATTGGCTGAGAGCAAGTTTGTTATGGAAAATTAATGTGACACTTGTTTAATATTGAAAACAATTTTTATGAAACGGGGCCCGGCAGATCTTGCCCCATCTTTTTACCATAACAAGCAACACAGTCTACAAACGTATAGACAGCTTGAAAAAAATAAATCTTATTTAATTAGCTTCAACGAATTTGAAATACTTTATTTTCCAAATATCAAAGCACTGCATTGATGAGATTGGCGGTAGCACTGCCCTTGTTCTCGTTACCCAAGTTCATCATTTGAACAAATTCTGAAGAAAATAGAATAAAGGAAAGATATAAGTTCATTCAATTCAATTCAATTCAATGAGACCTGTCTGTACGAAATAGCAGTCGTATATCTCCGAAAGCGTTCAGCAATGTGGAAAAATATAGGCCAACGATGTTTCCTACCGAATAACATAACATTAAATCGATAGTTGTATGGTATGGTATGGTATGGTATTTATTGAAACATGCATCGCAGTTACATATACTGAATTGCACATGGATATACATTGCATTTTAAAAACGAGAGTAAAATTAAAAACAGTATCATTTACATAATCATAAGTACACGTATTATGTCACATAAAGAAAAGAGGTTAAAAAGGGAAAGGGAGAGAGAGAGAGAGAGAGAGAGAGAGAGAGAGAGAGAGAGGAGAGAGGGAGAGGAGGAGAGAGGGAAGGAAAGTAAGAAAAATAGAAAGAAAGGATAAGAGACCGAGAGATATAGTGAAGAAAGAGAAAGAGCAGGAAAGATAGAAAGATGGAGAAAGAGAGAAAACGAGAGAGAGAGGAAGGAGAGAGAGAGAGGTGAAGGAGAGAGAGAGAGAGAAAGAGAAAGGGAAAGAGAAAGAAGAAAGAGAGAGAGAGAGAGAGAGAGAGAGCGGCAAGAGGTAAAGAAGGGGGAGGAGAGAAGGGGGAACTTGCCAACAATTAAAAATTACATACAAATTGACGATAAAAAGACAAAAGTATGCATTGCAACATTGACATTACGAATAGTATTAATAAGAAGAACAAAAATCTGACTACATGAGCGCTATACAAGAACCCACTATTATTATTATTATTATGGCTCACCTAAAAAACTTTTGGTAAGTTGTAAAATGTATAAATGAGATTTTTTTTTATTTTTTTAACGCAGATGGTAGTAAAAACATTTTAAAAAGTATAATAACAACCTGTTTAAGAAAATATTTATAAATAACAACTAAATACAGGCGGATAAAGCATGTAATAGTATATCCTACACTGTAAAAAAAAAATAGTCGAAATAACTCAATCAAATTGAGGAAAAGAATTGCCTTATTTTTATTAAGTAAATATTACCTACGGCATCTTAAGTAGAATTTACTTATTTTGCTGAATAAATTTTTACTCAGTTAAATCGAGTTACATTAACGTAAATAATTTAAGTATTGTAATCATTTTAGATAATTAAAACAAAGCTATGATAGGATTACATATTGCACGATTTGGTACCCATCTAATCTAACAAGTAACATCCACTAATCATTCACTACTTCTATTTAAGATTTAACCGTATATATATATCTACCACCATCACAAACTATTACATACGCTTCAATTCGACACATATCGAAAGGCTCCAAATTGTATATTGATTGATCGTAGCATCTTAAAAGGAAAATTGGTTGACAATTTCCTGAAATATCAAATTTTGATTTGTTTTGAGCTGGGTAACAATTAAAAATTGTCTTGTCTTTGCTTAGCCATGTTAAATGAATTAGTAAATGTTTTAAAGTCCTTAAATTTTCATTCAACCACAAAAAAGAATTGTTTTATTTATAAAAGAATTTAATTTGGTCTTAATGAATATTCATAAATTATGTAAATATTTCTATTACGCACTACATCGGTCCTTACTTTAAAAAGATAAGAATAATCAACATAAATTGTTTGAGTAATACGTATAATTTCTGATTTTGAGTTAAAATTACTAAATTAATAATTACTTAAGTTCTTATGTATTTGATTTTACTTAAATATTCCACGTATGTTCTACTAAATTGAAAGTTTGAGTTAGCAAGACTTAAATTTAGTGCGTAAGTGGCAAAACTAATGTTTTCAAGTAAACTCTACATGGAAAAATACGTAAAAATTACCAATGAACAAATTCTTTTTTTACAGTGTACAGTGATATTGCATCGGGCTCAAATTATCGCCTTGGTGATAATTATGGTCGCTATACGCATTAAATATGATAATAGACTTGTTGTTGAACATTTCTTTCTGTTGAACAATCTATGTTCAGTTTATTTACGGGGGAAATGGCCCCTTACCAAGGTGGCTACGCCGTATTATCTTACTTTCATATTCAATTCAACCGCCTCTGTCAATGGGGGAGTGGGATGGGGTAAATGCTCCCGTGCCCTACTGTAGCTACACCACATTGTGTTACCTTCATGTTCAATTTGAGCGTGTGTGTGTGTGGGTGGGGTGGGGGGTGAGATCAGGCAAATGCTCCCGTGCCCCCTGTAGTAACGCCATATTATCTTAATTTCATATCATTACCGTCGTTACGGGGGGGGGGATATACCACGTGACCCCATCTCTACGCCAGGGGCAGGGTATCTTACCTTCATATTCGATTCGACCGTCTCCGTCGGTGTCAGCATCTTTGATGAGTTCATCAACCTCGCTCTTATGGATATCAAGGAAAGTCAAAACGTGCTTGAGTTCAGAATTCCTGAAAGAATAAACACCCAAAAGTCATGTCTTCTTGTATGTTAGTTGGCTGTTTTCTGTTCATTTCTGTTTTTATCCTTCCATAATACTCTTTAGTTCTAAGTCTATTTCTACATTTGTACGGTATTTCTCTACCCCGGTTCCCCCCCCCCCCCCCCTCCGTCTAAATTATTTCCCCCCACATTTTCTATAAAAAAAATTCTCCTCATTTCATTCGTTTTCTATTCATATCTCGTATTTTTATTTAATAAAATCTATTTATTTGATTCTTATATATTTATTTCATTCATTCTTTCTCTCTTAGTTCTAATTTACATTTTACACAATTTCGTAACTTACAACACCAATGACAGTCATATTTAAATAGACCATTGCCATTTACGATGTATGTTACCAAGACAAAATGTGTCCTCTTTGGATTGAGTCCAATAAGGCTCCTGAACGTGTCTTGATATGTTATTCTTTTCTTTACTTGTCAGAGACTTTTAAATTTAAAGCCACACTGTACTACTTGTGGCTACTTGCTCCCTTTATATGTTTTTTACAAATTGTTTTTAATTGATGTTGGATTTGGAAATAAATGATTTGATTTGATTTGATTTGAAAAAACTTCGGATCGGTGCCTGTTGGTCCCCCATGATCTTCTTTTTCTTATGTTAATTGCGAGCTGAATTAATAGCCACCTGTCACAGTTACCTCGCTGGCTCGCTGGGTTGTCTAATCCCTTCTGGCTGATCTAGTACAGCCGGCCTTTAAGTCGCGTCGAAGAAATGTGATTTACTTCTCTTCTTCTTCTTCTGTAATTCTTTCGTTTTCGGTGGTGGGGGAGGTATCAAATTGTATATTTTTCAGAGATTTTTAAATTAAAATAGCGTCAAAGAAATGTTATTTACTGCTCTTCTTCCATTCTTTGGGTGGTGTGTGTGGGGGGGGGGCTGTGTGTGTGTGTAATTGTAATTGTAATTGGGTTTTTACAGACGTATGAATCAGATATGATTATTTACATCTGGGGACCGACCTTTAACGTCACCATCCGAAAGACGTGACTCATTTTCGAATCTTCGTCCTCGTATCAGTTTGTAACTTCCATTTTTAGCTGGAATACAGGTGATTATAAATCTTTGGAATTGTACCGCCCCCCTTTTGAAAAAAATCCATGATCCGCCCTCGTCTCTATACTCACTCGATATATCCATTTCCTCCCTTGTCGAAGACTCTGAAAGCTTCACGGATATCCTCAGCGTCGTCCATATCGTTCATCTTCTTCGACATCACTCCCACGAACTCAGCAAAGTCTATTTGCCCGTTTCCTGATGGTTGAATTTATTTATTTATTTATTTATTTATTTATTTATTTATTTATTTATTTATTTCTGATATTTAGACAGGGTGACTCATTATCACCAATAACGGTGGTCTTCCATGAGACCCTGTTAAACATAATGAGGTACATTATAGTTTAACAAATATATATATGATAATAATATTAATTACAAAATCTTGAACATAAATTCATAACAGCATAAACAATAAGTAAGAACATGTATAAACATATATACAACGTATTTGGTATCCTTGTAATAAAAGAATGGTTAGTTAGTTTCGTTTTGACAGTGAATTGACTAAATAGATGACGTAAAATACATATGGAAACCTTGTCTCATCTGCTCAATCTGACTTGCGTGCATAGAACAAATAAGCATTTTTCCATGAAAAAGTTTTCTAAAATGTGCGTTTCTTTCCATCATTGGGGCGCCCGGAAGTCACTCGGGTAACATTTCATAAAGTATAATATAAAAAGACCATATGCACATTTTATGTACTTTTGTCCGAAAACATTATATCCAGCACAATGTCGTCTCTTTTTGAGTTGGAGAAGAGCAAAAATAATAGCGAATTTCAATCACACTTTGGCCGCTCTCGCAAGCTTTCACTCGTTTCACTGTGGTCAAGAGACTTTGGGGCAAGCGGTTAATGAAAATACTAATCGTTAGCTTTCTTCTGGTATCAAACTTGTTTTGATTGATTGTATAATTTTGTCGGAATGAAGGAAACAAAAAGGCTCGACCAATAACTTATCTGCGTCAGAATTGACCTTTTGACCTTGAATTCCCTGATGCAAGCGCACTAATGACGTCATCTTCGCTAAATCGGTGTCTTTTATTGTAAAATGCGACACTTTCACAATGTTTATACATCTTTTTTTAATTATTAGTAAGATATAACATATTTTTTCTGATATCACTGAAGTTTTGGGTTTTATTTAATGAGTAATTTTAAAATAAGACCCATTTTACTGTTTTAATTTACTGGATCGTACCATTAAAGTCGCATGGTAGAAAGATGCATTTTCCAACCGCGCCAAATTTAATTTACGTTCCGACATTCTGTTAAATGGGTTCGTGTTGTTAAGAATCCACTGCTTTCTGCTCCAACAAACGTCCACATGCGGAGTCGTTTATCAACTAAATTATTCAAATTTATGGATGCTTCCTAGCTTCCCAGGTGTTTGTTTTGCTGTTGAAGCATTTCATTCACCTGCTATCATTCTTTGTACTCCAATTGCCAGAACGCAAATTTCATTTTGTTTTTATAGTTTCATCGGAGTCGTTTATCAACTATATGTATTCAAATTTATGAATGCTTCCTCCCCAGGTGTTTGTGGTGTTTATGCATTTCATTCACCTGTTATTATTCTTTGTACTCCAATTGTTAGAATACAAAATGCATTTTGGTTTTATAGTTTCATGCAATAAGTAAGTCAATAAAAGAGTATGTTCTGCACAACAAAAACAATGTGTGTCCCTATTGTACAATGTAATGTGTCCCCTCATTTTGTAATAGTTAATTTACCCATTCACATAATGGAACTACCTGCCCGACGAAGCACTCAACACCGTGTGGAAGTCAGTTCGTGGTCAAATTCTTTTATGAGACAAATACAAGCAAACGTTTCCATATGCTTCTCACGGAATAGACCAAAATTATTATGCCTCTTTTAGATATGAGTTGGTAAACCGCAGCGTTTTTTTTCTTTCAATGATGACGTAAAGTGTAACAATTGAGCTTCACATTTCTGTTGCGTGCAGTTATACCCCCGGCCCCCCCCCCCCCCCACTCAGTGTTATTTAGGGTACGCATATGCTTGATCCAACCGACCCCCCCTTTTCAGCAAAAGTCCGGTGTGTAAAGTCAATACGGCTCGATCGACCTTTTTCTTTTGTATACGAGCCTTTTTCAGCACCCCCCCCCCCCCCCTTTTTAGCAAAAGTCCGGTGTGTAAAGTCAATACGGGTCGACCTTTTTCTTTTGTTACGAAAAGGACATTTTGGCAACACGCATGCGGTCATTTCGAAACCTGAGTGGGGGGGGGGGGGGCCGGGGTTATACCATTCATAATACACGTTAAAACGTTACAAGTGACATATCACTACCCAAGAAATGTGCCCCACCCCTTTTTTCGAATTTTTGATCAAAGAGGCTTCTCACAATGTGCAATTTTTTTATAACACAGTGTACTACTACAATTACAACTACTTCTAATAATAATAATAATTGGATTTATATAGCGCCTTTTCCAAAGGATACAAGGCGCTGCATGCTCTCTTAGACTTTCTACAATAATCGTCCCTATTTTCACGAAGTGACGGTAGTGAATGAAAATCGCATACACTTTGCGTTACGATTTTCCTCACTACCGTCACTTCGTGAAAATTGAAGAGGGGTTGTACAGGTAAGTTTTCAGTTTTTTTTTTGAAGAAAGCTGGTGAAGTACTGTTTCTTAAGAACGAGGAGAGTTACTACTGTTACCACTGTGAAAAGGTTGGGCAATATTTTGTCAACACTTTGCCCAACGTTGTGCCAATAGTCAACCCAACCATCCATTGGGCAATATTTTGCCCAGTGGTATTGGTAAACGTAAGTACCCTACTTCACACGTGCATAATTGTTTCATATTTTGACCAAAATGTGGGCAAAGATATGACCCTTCAACTGCCCAACTATGGTAGCCCACTTGATCAGAAAATCTTGACCAACTGTTGGGCAAAATACGAAAATATTGCCCAATAGATGGTTGGGTTGACTATTGGCAAAGTGTTGGAAAAATATTGCCCAACCTTTTCACAGTGTATTATTACTACTGATACTACTACTACTACTATTCCTCCTACTTGTCAAATTCTACCTACCATTCATATCGAGTTCGTTGACGATCTCATGAACCTCGGTCTCTGTTGGGTTTTCCCCCATGGATCGCATCACATTCCCCAGCTCCTTCCCGGTAATGATCCCATCACCATCCTTATCAAACACGGCAAAGGCTTTCTTAAGCACTAAAGAGAGTGAGGAAAAATAGTAATAATTGAAGATATAACAACCATAAGGCAACGAAAACTACAACAACATTGTTGGTAATGTGTTGATGTGATTCAGAATTGTATTTAAAATTATTGCTATGTACGTCATATCTTGTTTTGTGCTGAAAGCCGGAGGACCGTATCTGCTCATAGACTTTTTGTTTATAGAGTCTTGACGCCCTTCTGCATGGCTTTCAGCACACGACACCATGTTTTTGTCTTATGTTTTACATATTACATGTTAACCCAATGGAGAAAAAAAAATCTGTATATAATTATGGACAATAAAATCTTGAATCTTGAATAACAATAATAATACTAATAATGATAATGATAATCAATAAAATAATAACAATGATGATAATAATAAAACTAACAATGAAAACAGTAATAATAAGAATAACAATAATAATGATAATAATAATAATAATAATATATTCTTTGTTTCATATAATTTACAATGCGTTTCCTACTCTCATTTAGAACTGATAAATTTCTTCGTTTTTAACTAGTAGGAAACTGTTTGCTAAAATCGAATGTCAAAGGTTAATTACCATCCATTTGTTTCTTGTCCAAGGTGTCCTCTGCCTTCTCTGCCTGTAAAGAAAAGACGAAACGGGGTTGATTTGATTTGATAAGGAGAATAGGAGATGATATAAATACATGACCGATATCAGCAGAAACAGAGAGACATTGCGTCCAATGGGGGGGGGGGCACTGGAATGATAGGGGCGCACCGATCTTATTTTGGAAAATGAAATGACAATCCTTTCGATAAGGGGGATCCAGGAGGTGGTCCAACTGTTATTATTTTCTCCTTCTTTCACTGTCTCTGTTTTCTGGGGTTTTTCTGACTTTCTGGCTTTTTCTTCATCAGGACTATAGGTTCGAAACCCAGGTAAAGACGAGATCAGAAGTGCTTATTTTATTTAAGCCTGATATGCATGTACATACAGTTGTAAGGTTAACACCACCCTCACCAACAAGTTTTGAATCGCCTCTATTTTCGAGAATTCAAGCGTGATCGGTGTTGCTGTGATGATCAAACGATCGACTCCATCGCCACCATCACCACCATCACCACCTCCACAACCACGACCACGGCCACCACCAACACCAACACCACCACACAGCCACCACCTTGTCCACTAACAACGTACACCACTGACCACCAGCACCATAAACCATCACAACCACAACCACCAGCACCACCACCAACAACATCACCACCACTAACCAATATCATTACCACCATCACTACCACCACTACCTCCACCACAACAACAACGATCACCTCCACCAACAATAATAACAACACCAGCAACAATTACAAAAAACAACAAATACCACTAACACCGACACCAATACCACAAACACCATCAACCACAATCTCCACCACGACCACCACCACCACCAACACGTATCATGCACTAACAACCAGTCCGCGGTCATGACTTCATGGTTGACCTTTAGGCCAAATTAAAAAAAAAACATGTTTAGCGTCCCGTTTTTTTTTAAAAAATAGGAAGGAGGAGGCCCTTTTTTTTTCTCTTCAAAATGGCCGCTCAAAATGGCCGCTCGGTACGCGTCTTATTTTTTCGTACCACGGCGAGCCCAGATTGAGCTTGCGAGGGGAACCTGCGCATGCGCACTCGCGAAGGAAACCAGCGCATGCGCACGTGGAATCCGGTAGGGTGGTTAATAGGGTGATAGTAATTATACAAATCAATCTTTCATCAACTCATCGTTAGCTCAATCGGTAAAGACAGCGTGATACTAATAAAACTTTGGAGTTGACGTGAGGGTTCAAATCCCAGTTTATTTATTTTTGTTGCCTTTATAAATAGTGAGGCAAAGCAATCAATAATCAAAGTCCAATTGTTTGTGACCTCTTTGCAAGCTTTCCTAGCTTGTTCTGTATGAAAATGAGTTCATACTGGAATCTGGGCTCGCCGTGGTACGAGAAAATAAGACGCGCTCGGTACATACTCCCTGACAGTCGGGCTGTTTTTCAAGATGGCCGCCGACATTTTTATTTTTTTATAAATCAGAAATAGATCCATTTTAGCAGTGTTTTTCATGTTTTTTTTCTTTAAAAAAAAAATTCAAAAAAAAAAATTCAAAAAAAAATATAAAAAAATAGGAGGCGGCCCGCGCATATTTTGTTTACACAACTGTTTAGCCACTTTAGTCAAATACAGTGCGTCCCAGAAAAAACGAAACCGAGAAGTATTGATGTTCTATCATAACTTAATCACAACTATAATTAATGAATGATACATATTTGGAAAGCTTAGAGTCTCCTCTTTCATGTGATGCTACGCAGATAATGCATATTTCACGCATGAGTGATTAAAAGCAATTTGAAGGAAGGAAACCAAAAAGACATTTGGCGGGCGGTATCTGAATTTCGAAGAAAAATTCACATTTCTAGAAAGTTGAGTTTCTGCCCTTTCATATGACACCTCAATCAGGAAAAATGAGCGAGAAATAACAAAGTTCTGTTTGTTTAAAGTAGCCCTTACATTTTCATAATTTTAACAAACGAATTCGTTTTTACTGGGTACCTGCCGTAGCAAAAAGCAGATTTGACAAAAGACTTAACTCCGTTCGTTGACAATCAGCCATGCATGAAGACTCTCGTCTACGGCTGATTGTCAACGAAATGGAGTTAAGTCTTTTGTTAATTTCGTTTATTGATACGGCAGGCAGCCAGTGAAAACGAATTTGTTTAATAAAATTATGGAAATGCAAGCACTACTTTAAACAAACAGAACTTTGTTATTTCTCGCTCATTTTTCCTGATTGAGGTGTCATATGAAAGGGCAGAAACTCAACTTTCTTGAAATGTGAATTTTTCTTCGAAATTCAGATACCGCCCGCCAAATGTCTTTTTGGTTTCCTTCCTTCAAATTGCTTTTATTCACTAATGCGAGAAATATGCATTATCTGAGTAGCATCAACTGAAAGAGGAGACTCTAAGCTTTCCAAATATGTATCATTCATTAATTATGGTTGTGATTAAGTTATGATAAAACATCGATACTTCTCGGTTTCGTTTTTTCTGGGACGCACTGTATACTGTGCAAACGACTAGAGATAGAGTCTAGCATTACCCTTAGCAGTTTTGTTGGATTGCTGGAGCTGTACATTTGTACATACTACATACTCGTTATTTGTTTCGGATTAAATCTATCCTCTCTTGTCTTTCATTATGTATTTCTGTGTTCTCCTTCAATCTATCCTCTTCTCTTTTTTCCGTATCAGGACAATTACCCCCTGGGTAATCACCCCCCGGAAAATTACCCCCCGGAAAACTACCCCCGTAGGACAATTACCCCCCGGAAAATTACCCCCCGGAGAATTACCCCCCTAGGACAATTACCCCCGTAGGACAATTACCCCCCGGAAAATTACCCCCCGAGGACAACTACCCCCTGGGGACAATTACCCCCCGAGGACAACTACCCTCGAGGACAATTACCCCCCGAGGACAACTACCCCCGAGGACAACTGCCCCCGAGGACAATTACCCCCCGAGGACATCTACCCCCGAGGACAATAACCCCCCATGGACACCTACCCCCGAGGACAATTACCCCCCATGGACACTATACTGGGCATGGTGGCTCAGTGGTTAGAGCGCCCGCCTCATGAACGGGAGGTCGTGGAACCCGGCCGAGTCATACTAAAGACTTATAACAATGGGACCTTCTGCCTTCTATAGCTAGGCGCTCAGCATATTAGATTGGAGAAGGGTAGTAATAACATATAATGTTATGCAGGGCCCACTGGAAGAGCAGTTTCATAACTGAAGCGGCTACCCTGGGTAAATCAAACGTTATTATTATTATTATTACCCTCGAGGACAACTTTCCCCTAGGAAAAATACCCCGAGGACAATTACCCCCCGAGGAAAACTACCCTTCCCTCCTTCGAAGACAACTCCCCCCCCCCCTCCCGAGGACAATAACCCCCGGAGGACAACTACCCCCAATGACACTCACCCCCGAGTAATTTATTACACTGTGACGTATAACGCAAGCTTCTCCCCAAATTGCTATTTACTGAAAATTGCATAATCCTTTATATTCCTTGTTATTCATGAAGTTCATTTCAGTCTTTTCAAATTATTCCATTCGATATGGGGGGGGGGGTGGAGGTTGCCCTATTCCCCTTTAGTTTTGCTACCGAGTAAAGAACAGAAATTACATTTCTTGGAAATTGAACAATACATTGCGCGCAGAGTGGTACGCGTTACAGCCTCTCTCTCTCACCATCAATGGCACAACAAAGAAATTAGGATGTAAGATTTCCTTTATATGTATCCTCTTTAATTTTTTTAATCAGCTGATCGTGTATTTGTCTTTGTATGTATAATGGGCCCTCATCCAGGCCATGATCCATTATTAAGGTTTTCTTCACGTTATCTGTTGTCATGCTGAAGTATAATATGTTTTCGTGTACGTTAAATTATTTTGAAATAGAAATTGCCTTCAAGTTATATGTACGGTGCCATGTCAAAAGAGAATAAATATCCGCTCTCTGGTAATTCATCTAATTTGATTTTGTATCTTCCGGAAAGCGTTTTTCAACCGGGGTGCCGCAAGAGAATGATTTGGAAAACGTTGATTTTGTAAAAAAAAATCAAATACCAGAAACGGTTAAAATATGTAATTACATGAGAAAATAAAATTTTGAAGATACTAAAGTTTCTTCCTTTCTCGCTCGCTGACAATATTTTGACAGCAAGGCAAAAAAGGGCAACGAGAGGCCCGAATATCCTCATATTCGTGTATCAAGGTCATGACCGAATATATCCCGCATATCCCGCATACAGTACTTTAAATAGTTTCTAGTGTGTGGATTACAAACTAATTTTTTACCAGTTTTAAAATGTCTTCTCCTTTTTATGTTTAGATGTGCCCATACGTGTGTGCATAGCACTTGATGAGAGCCAGAGTCATGCAAAATTAATAGTCTGTAAAGACTTTGGGATTTGGGAGAAACTTTTCATTTCTTTAGAGGGTACCGTGACTAACAAAAAGTTAAAATAACGCTGCTCCAGAGAAATGTAATTCGATGCATTTTGAAAAACGATGGACAATTACCTCAAACTTACATCCTTCGTGGAAATTAGCAACCGCACTGGCGTTGCATAAATTATAATAAAAGGGAAATGTGTAGTAATGAGGAAGACAACATGCTATAGTATTTGAAAGAATATGGGTTCAGGCAGAGGATCTTACAGGCGCTCGTAGCCATCTCTCAATGTGTCAGATCGTCTTTTGCTATTGCATCCTGATTGTCCACGGGGGTAGTTGTCCTCGGGGGGTAATTGTCATCGAGGGGAATTGTCCTCAGGGGGTAATTATCATCGGGGTGTAGTTGTCCTCGGGGGGTAATTGTCCTCGGAGGTATTTGTCATCGGGGGGTAGGTGTCATCGGGGGGGATAATTGTCCTCGGGGGTAATTGTCCTCGGGGGGTAGTTGTCCTAGGGGGTAATTGTCCTCGGGGGTTGTTGTCCTCGGGGGGTAATTGTCCTAGGGGGTAATTATCCTTGGGGGGTAGTTGTCCTTGGGGGTGATTCTCCGGGGGGTAATATTCCAGGGGGTAATTGTCCTTTGGGGGTAGTTTTCCGGGGGGTAATTTTCCGGGGGTGATTGCCCAGGGGGTAATTGTCCTAGAACCCTCTTTTTTCATGTATTTACTTCTTTTTCTTCAATCTATCCTTTTTTTCTCCTTCGTTATATTTCTTTGATATTCCTTCAATCTATCCCCCAGTTCTCCTTCGTTATGACATTTGTATTTCTTTGTTTCTCCTTCAATCTATCCTTTTCTCCTTCGTCATCTATTTCTTTGTTTTAATCTGATAGATTCCCTATTTCTCCTTGTATTCCCTGTTTTTAGTCTAGATCTATATCCTCTTAGCTCTTCAATTATGTATTTCTATGTGTTTCCTTTGACTTATCCTCTTCTCTTTCCTTATGTATTTCCTTGTTTTTCCTTCTCCATATCCTCTCAACTATCCTTGTTTTCCCCTTTCTATCATCTTCCCTTCCCTGGGTGTACGTGCTTGCACATAAGTGCGCTGACGACTTAGACTCTTTTACCAGAGCACTTCTTGGAAATTTTTCGCGAAAATGGCTAAACAGTTGTGTAAAAAAAAATATGCGCAGGCGGCCCCCCAAAAGGAAGCGGGCGGGGACGCTAAACAAGTATATTTGTTTAATGGCCTTATAACCCTGCATAATATCTGCCCAGAGTAATTTAAGGCCGAATATAGTCATGTAAAGTGAGGTGACACTTTTAAAAGGTAAAAACAGAGGGGTTCAAATGAAACCTTTGGTTGAGAACCCCTTTTTCAGTAGGGGTAGCACGGGTTAACATTTTGAAGGGGATGGGCACCAGCTGGCCTTATTCTGTGAATAGAATGCGACCTAACCTATAACCCGATAGACTTTCAATAAGGAAATTACAATTTCTAGACTATTCTGATTTTTTTTTTTTTAACTTCCTAGAGCTCCGCCCCATGACTCCCCGCAGAGGCCCTGCACCCCATCCGTAAAGATAGAATTGGTTCCCAAGACAAATGTTTGTCTATTGGTATGTAAGCGTGTGAGGGGGGGGGGTGGAAAGTTGGAAACACAGTGGACTCAATCAATTCGAAGCACTTTAGGCAGCAATATGATAGTGGTATAAAGTAGACAAATTTCAGATGACATTCATTGTTGTTGCAAAATATTCAAATAACTCTGTTACTCGTGGTTGACTTCGTCATGCAGTAGACCTTGAAGATACAATAGCCATTTGTTGAATGTACAAATAACGGTATCTATAGTTTCAGAATAAAGCCTGTTCTGAGGAATGTGTTTACCCTCAAAACAAATAGGCACTCGGATTATTTGTTTGTAAATACATAATACAAGGTTTCGTATCTATATTGCAAATGTAATGCAGATATTGAGTTTTCATTACTGCTATCTCAGTCTTCAAAGTTTACTGTCTAGGGGGTCGATTATTCAGTAATGATGGAGGTGTAGACATTTCTCCAAAATTTATGAAGGACGACCCCTATCCTTGAAAATACAGAGGTCGACGTGTTTCCCCCCAATATACCCCCTCCCATCCAGAAATAAAGAAAAACATTGAAACATGTACTTAATGAGATGATATATGTTAAAACCATTCTAATATGATGTGATACATAATTACACGGTAATTAAGCATTTAACAATAAAACATACGAACAAGCCGAAACTGGGTATAAAGATATGATAATGAATGTAATGTATGTACTCATAGGGGTACGGGGGAGGGGACAAGGGGGCTGCAGCCATTGTATGTTCAAAGTTCCGATATTCGGCAACCACTACCCCTTATAATATTATGCGGGTAGAGAGATGGCCGAATATCCTCATATTTGGGCAGCGATGTGTGCCAGAATATATTCTCTGTAGGCCTAAATTCCACTACATAAAGTTTGTTTTTTGGGGTGATCGCTCGCTTCGCTCACACGCGGTAAATTAAGAAACTTAAGAGCTGCTTTTCGGGGGATTGCATCAGCTCCTTCTAAATTAGTTTGCTAGCTAGACGCTCAGCAGCTGAAAAACGTTTTGCAGTAGCTGCATCAAAGACTTGGCACAGCATTCCTCTTTCCATAAGGGAAATTACCTGTCTTGCCACCTTCAAAAGATCCCTCCAAACTCACCCTTTTCCCCAATGATCTATGTGATATACTTCCTGTACTGTACATTTTTGTCCTCTTTTCATATATTTGTATTTGTAAGCGATATGGTAATTATTGTTTTTAGCGATCCTACATATCCGATATTATTATTATTATTATTATTATTATCAAGGTTGGATTTTCCATTGGTGGTTTTATACTCGTCATAACATTTTATGATTATGACGTATTTTGTTAGACAAGAATCCTTAAATGGTGGGTGAGAAAGTAAATATATTTGAAATAAAACTACTTACCATGGTTAAATGATGCTTGGTGTAAATGCTGTTACTTTAAACTCCAACTCCAAATACAAACAAATGAATATCTACCATTCAGATCAGAATCCCAACTTCGAACTTGTTGTTGTTTACAAATTTTTCTCCACGCGTCGATTCATTTCCATAAGTTCATCTAACGTAATTATGGGTATTTACAAATGCAGTTAGGGTAAATTTGTTAAGTCACACTTCGTCGGGCTAATTAGGTCCAAGTATGTTTGAAGTCCTGATCATGAGGATGATATCGTCTCTGCAATTGACTGTTTTATTTCTTCTTCGGTTCCAGTCTCTCCCTCTGTGGGTCTGTGACTCCCCTTTTCAGTTCCAGTTCCCGTCGTGGTATGAATCAATAACGAGTGCGTTATTACAATTGATTTTTTTGTCTTTTGTTGGGCTGGGTGTACAGCTCAACGATCTCATCTATTCAATTTATTCAATGGACAAACAAAATCTTAGAGAGACTTATAAAAGAAAATCATTATTAGGTTCTCGTTTTCTGCCCCCAAGTTGCTCGATCGATATCCGACCTACGCCCTCCTCCCACAAACAAGCCCACTTTCAATAATAGGGACTTTTAGATTTGCACGTCGACATAGTGGACTGCTACGTGTGAAGTCCTTTTAAGGCACTGGCAGTGCTTTAAAAGGACGTCACATTGCCTTAAAAGGACGTCATACGTAGCAGTCCACTTTGTCACAGTGCATTAAAAGGACGTCACACGTAGCAGTCCACTATGTCGACGTGCAAATCTAAAAGTCCCTAATATCAGAAGACGGAGTTTGAATCATGTTCATTTTCCGTCATTCGCTGTGGAAGGAAACACAGTGTTAATTTCATTTCATTTCTCATTTATTTTGCTCTACTACAAAGCAAAATCTAAATCAAAATAATACAACGAAAGCACATTAGACTTTGAAAAAAAAAAGGTACACATTCTTCTAGTTTGCTGTTCCCAAGTTGCTATTTATCGATATCCCATAAACGCCCTTTCACCACAAACAAACTCCCTACTACTAATAGTCAGAAGACATATCTGATATCATGCTCTTTTCCTTCATTCACCGTGAAAAGAAACACAGCCGATTTAATTTCATTTCTCATTTATTTGGCTCCACTATACAGAGCAACATCTAAATCAATATGAAACAACAAAAGCACATTAGACTTTGATCAAAGTAACGATACATTCTGAGAGTACTGTTATGAAAATGAACGCTGCTGGGGGTGTTCATTCTGTATACTTAATGACTGTTTCAGGATTTCCGAAGTATGATGATATCAATAATAATGATGATGATGGCATTAATGATGATGATTATAACTGGAAAGGGCGATTCAAAACACTCTACTTCAACGGAAGTTGATTTTACTGTTTGAAAACGCTATGGAAGTCCAGCTGAAAATGAACTATCCAGCCGCCTGTTTCCCTGTTTGTTGTTGTTGTTTTTTCTTTTGTGTACGGGGATTTTTAAGAAGAAAAGTTGAATGGGGCATTTTTAGAAGATTAAAGCGAGATTCTCACGTTTCCGAAAGATCATAATTTGAAAAACGTGCATATTTCCCATACCAGGAGTTCATAATTTTATTTAAATGTAAGAATAGAACCCTTTTTCATTTTTAGAATTATGAACCTTTATAGAATTACAATCCTTCAGAATTACGAATCTTTGAAAAAAAGGAATAAACTGCGAAACTATAGTAAACCTTCGGCAGGACGTGTTACCGAGAAGTATTATTTACAGTTTTAAGACGTGGAATGGTGGAGACATCATAATCACCCCCTGCCTATTCACTAATTTCTCATTAAATTAGTTGATTGAGATTGAATCTGTTTATCGTTAAAAAAAACAAAAAACATCGTACATACAGCCTAAGAGCTAAAAATATTCAATTTACAAAATGAAATAGGCTTATACAAAGTATACAAATCAAGATGGAAATCTTGATTTCGTACTTCTTGAGAAATATTAATTATCAAGTATAATGTCGAATAAAACCAATTTAGGATATCAATCATACACTATTTAAATAAACATATCACATGTTGAATTTTATGTCATCAGAAGTAAGAAGAAAAAGAGAAAGGGGATATAAAAGAGAAAAAGGGAACATACACTGTGAAAAATTTGGGCAATATTTTTCGACCATTTACCCAACGTTGTGCCAATAGTCAACCCAACCATCTATTGGGCAATATTTTGCCCAGTGGTATTGGTAAACGTAAGCACCCTACTTCACACGTGCATAATTGTTTCGTATTTTGACCAAAATTTGGGTAAAGATATGACCTTTCAACTGCCCGACTACGGTAGCCCACTTGTTGGGAAAATCTTGACCAGCTGTTGGGCCACTGGGCAAAATATTGCCGAATAGATGGTTGGGTTGACTATTGGCACAACGTTGGGCAAATGGTCGAAAAATATTGCCCAAATTTTTCACAGTGTATGGAGAAGAGGAAGAAAGGAATGAAGAGAAATAAATAAAGATTAAGATTAAGAAAAGAAAGGAAGTGGAATAGATAGGAAGGATGAAAAGGGGGAGGGGGTAAAGGACCACTCGTATTATTCAGTCTTGTACATGACTGTATTTACATTTATTTTAAAAAAAACGTTGATGAAAGTGACTCTAAAAAATAGTGTACACCGTCACCCTTAAAGTTGGAACATTTCTTTCTCACCTCTTTTTATGAAATGATTGTGACCATGGGGTTTATTCTTGATTTAAACAAAACAAGTTTATAATCTTCTTAGAACTTTATTAATCAATCTCTATGACATTTTAGACTGATCAACAAAGTTCTAAGAAGATAAATTTAATCTGTCAAGAATGAATCGTATTGTCACAATCATTTCATGAAAAGCGGAGATAAGAAAAATATATTACAACTCTATTGGCAGCAGTTTAGGTCCTATCTTACATTTAATTCATTCACTTTTACTCTTGTGGCTGATTTTGTTTCGCCAGCAGCACGAAATGCAGCAGCGCACGATCTTGTATAATGCGAACAAGAGAAGTGCCCCAATTCCCATCAAAAATGTAAAAACGTCAATCAAATTATATTGGATAAACGATAGATCCTTTCCAGGAGATCGCATGTAATCACCGCCATGTTTGATCACGTGTTCGATCCAAAAGGCAGCTCGATCAACTGGTTCCATCGGTCGAGATCGTAAGATGGTGGACAAACGTTTGGCTGCTAAACTGTATTTCTTGTCTCCTAACACTTGCACGACGTGCTCGTGAATGTAGTCGGCGCTGAGCGTGTGTTTGTCGAGCTGCAATCGCATCCCATGGGAAGTGACTTTGACTGCGGTGTCGAATTGATCCGCGATGAACGGTACGACGACGATGGGTACGCCGTGGTACACAGCTTCGTAGAAGCCGTTGTTTCCTCCATGATACATGAAGAGCCGAGTTTTGGGATGACCCAGAAGATCATTCTGAGGTAGCCATGGCAACGCTTTAATGTTTGGCGGGAGATCATACTCGGGCATGACCTTGAGTTGGATGATGACCTTCTGGGGGAGCTTCGCCAACGCCTCGATGAACATCTTTAGAAGGTGAGGTCTGGAAGTCGTGACGGACGAGAAGTAGGTTGATAAGGTAAACACCACAATCCCGTCATCTCCGGAACTCTGGATGAAGTCTTCCAGTTCTTGAGGAAGATCGTTTGGTGCTTCCGCAGTTACACCTCCTACTGGTATAATATTCGGGGTAATAGGAAAGGGAAATTCAACTGCGAAGTCAAAATTCGCCAGGAATAAATCCGCCCCCATCGGACCCATCGCCGTTATTTCATCTTCCAAGTCAAACTGTTCTGCAAATGACATAAAGTAAGACCCCATTTGGTTGCCAAAAGAGCGGAAAATGGCGGTAGATAATGTGTTGATTGTTCTTTGGATAAAAGTCATTTTTGAAGTGAGGCCGGACATCGTACTTGGTTGATAGGCTGGATTAACCGGAGATCCGGCGAAGTCTAAGATCATCGCGTTTGGTGTATTGGGTACGTTTAAAATGATACGAATATCAGTATTAGCGTGTTTCTTCAAGTAGAGCTTTATCACACTACTGCAGAGCCAACTAACGTCACTCACGATGGCATCCATTTTCTCAAGACGTTTCATCATCTCCTTATCTTCTAAGACAAAAAGACAAGACTTGCGGAGAAGTTCTTTCGTCAAGTATATCATTTTGCCGAAACTTCTCAAGCCACCATTTTCGTTAAAGGCTAAATCCGAGACAAATTGGAAGTATTCCTTCGTTGTATAGTGAGGATCGGTGTTTTTGTATATCTCAAAGTTGAAGTATTTCTTAAGCTCGGGATCGTCAGCTCTCTCTTTGTATTCATCCATGATGAGGCAAGTGACATTGTGCCCCTGTCGTACCAGTCTTTTCCCGATCGGAACGAGGGAAAGAAAATGGCTCCCTTTCCCGACCAATCCTGACATTAGGATATTGGCAGATTTGACCTCTTGACCAGTCCATATTAGAAGGAACATCTGCAGAAGAGCTGGAATATTAGATTGACGCATGTTGCTCTTCGTTGATGATGCTTAGGTATGGAAACTTGCCTGGCGATGATTCTGTCAGTAATAAAGACAAGAAATTGAAATGAAATCATTAACTTCATATTGGGCTATCACGGTGTTCAATGAACAAATTCATATGACAACTGAACGCTTGCGTCAACAATAATTTGTCGTAGGTCTACAACAAGCCGACACTATTATATATATATCCCATAATGTTCGCATAATTATTACAAAAGATGACAGATATGGCTAGAGAAATGGAGTTAATTTGATTTTTCGAAAATCTTTGCGATCGTTTTAGTTGTGCATGGTCGCATGGAAACTGTGAAGGACTGAAAAACTACAGGAAGAGAGGGAGGGAATAAATAATAAGTGAGTGCATGAGTGAGAGAGAGAGAGAGAGATTAAATTAGGGAAATCCGGGGAAGGGGAGGGGGGGGGGGGTTAACTCAGATTTACTGGCCAACTCGATTGCGCAGCCGTCTCACAAAAGTCATGATCAGTTAGCCCTCATTTTACGATCGAACCAATTTAAAATAAAAGTTTCTTATTTAAATTATAGTTCACATTCAAGGCAGGTTAGGTCATGATCACTATAAACAAAATTGGGGTAAAAACTTTATTGCACAGCTATAGTCGCTGTTCGTTAATGTAAATCTGTTTTAATATCAGGATTTTGCAAACTTCCGCTGACCTGTGCCCATCATTTTCTGCTTCTATTCAAACCAACTTAAAGGTACTATGTCCCATTTGCAGGCCCAAAAAATGAAAAAGTTAAATTCCAACTGCATTTGAAAGATAATACTAATTTAGAACTTCCCTAAAAAAGGTGGGGCTTGAAAATGTCTTCAAGTAGGAAAATAACGACTATTAGTTGTCAAATCGACTTTAGGGCTATAGAGCCCAAAAGTAATAGTCTTGATTTTCAGACAATTGTACCGAATGGTCATACGTTTTATGCTGCGCAAAGATTCAATCAGTTTAATCTTGGCCATCACAAGAAGTGGGTTATTGATGTAGACAAATGCTCATGTAGGCCTACCCTTTACAACTCTTTTCATGTATGTTATTACCAAAGAAGAAAAAAGGCCAGTCAGTCACTCAATAGTGTCTGACAGTGAAGTCTAGCAAGTAAACGGGCCTTTTCCTTGCATAATTTGAATATGAGGACACTGCTAACGTTTAGATTTCACAGATAGGACATACATGACATATTCATAATTCCTGCAAAGTTCTACAGCATTTGAGGTTGGCTGCAAAAGGGACATAGTACCTTTAATATAATACGAATTGGGCAGTCTGTAATTAAGCCATTCGTTATGGCCCGTATATAATATTGGTGTTGTTATGGATTCTTCCCTTACTTTGTCTCAAAAGTTGATGCCATTTGTAAATCTGCTTTTGTAGCTATAAGGAAAATAGGAAAAATTCGTAGGTTTCTCGACCAGAATACAGCCCATCGTCTTATCCATGCTTTCGTCACATCTAGGCTAGATTGTTGCAATTCCCTTCTCTTTGGTCTTCCTGCAAAAATAACCTCAAAGCTCCAGCGTATCCAAAACACAGCAGCTCGTCTTGTTTCTTGTGTTCCTCGTACTTCTCACATTACCCCTGTTCTTCAAAAGCTAATTCACTGGCTTCCTATCACTTCTCGCATTACCTACAAAATTCTTCTCCTTACTTTCAAGACTTATCATGATTTCGCTCCTTCATATCTTTCTGAACCCCTTCCTCAGGCGCGGATCCAGGATTTCTTAGGGGAGGGGGCCCAACTTTTTTTTTCTCCCCCCTTGAGCGCCAGGGGGGGGGGGGGCCCAACCCCCAAAAAAGGGAAAAATCACGTGATTTTACATTATTTTTTTCTCAAGGGGGGGGGGGCCCCGGGCCCCCGGGCCCCCCCCCCCCCCCCCCCCCCTGGATCCGCCACTGCCCTTCCTCGATACACTCCTGTCCGGACTTTGCGATCTGCTTCTCAATCTCTCCTCTCTCGGTCTCACACTATTTCATACAAACAATGCGGTCAACGTTCTTTCGTTTATGCAGCTGCATTTCTTTGGAACAATCTCCCCCTTCAAATTCGCAATGCTAGCTCTGTACATACATTCAAAACAATGCTAAAAAAACATCTCTTTAAGTCTTGTTCCTGAATAGCTCTTTTGACCTTTTGCCTTTTTAAATATTTGTTGTAGATTACCGTAGGATACTATTAATTTATGAACTATTTGTATTTTTGTTGTAAGTGATTTGTAATTATGTACATGTATTATTTTCATTTGCAAAGTTTTAATGGTAATTTAAATTGATATAATTTGTAATGCAATTTCTGTTTCCTTTACATATCAGCTATTTTCTTCTAAACCGCTTAGAGGCAATTTGCAATTTGCGGTATATAAATATCTTATTATTATTATTATTATTATTTATCTCTCTCTCTCTCTCTTTCGTGATCGCTCCCTCGCTCTTCTCTCCCCCCCTCTCTCTTTGCTCTCTCTCTCTCTCTCTCTCTCTCTCTCTCTCTCTCTCTCTCTCTCTCTATCTCTCCCCCGTTTATCCCTTCCCCACTTCACCCTCTTGATCTGTCTGTCTTCCCATCTTAGCTCCCCGATCTCTCTATATCCCCATCTGTCATAATTGTATCTATTAGTCGGCTGTTCTTATTAAGGTTGAAAGGATAATATAGGTCTACAATTTCAATATTGATAAATTGAAGTATTTGTATATTCCATACAATGATACAAAATACGTCCTACACATTGTCAGTGCATGGCCTTTAAAATCGGATAACGTACACCGGTGGAAGAGCACATAATACAGTGTGGTATCGTATAGTCGTCCTCATAATATCCACGCACGTTCAACGTCAATGTCGCGGCTTCCATTCAACTTCAAGCAGCGGGGCAAAATAATTATGCTCTATATCATCATTATGAGCATCATGCAACGGTCAAAATCATATTAGGTTCGTTCTTCATATTGTCAAAAGTGTGTTCAGGCAGAATTATTGCTAGCTAGCTAGCTCACATAATGCCTTTAATGGCATGAAAGTGAGAGATATATAATAATGAGTATATTCCGTACCTTTTATGCAGCAGCTGAGAGCAGGCAAAATATATTATGCACAAAGAACGTTGATCGCAACTCGGATGCGTTAGCCACAATTACTAAACTGAAAGAGACCCTGGAAGCGCACCCTGGAATATGGACCCGCAAAGGGGGGGGGGGGGGGTAATAGTGTCTATTGTAATTAAACGTCTAATGTCATTGTGCAGCCGCGATATGTATTCTTTATTTGCACAGCATATATGCATGTTTTTTTTCTCGGACTTTGACAAAAGATAGGCCTAGGCTTAACAAAAAAACAAAAAATCGGAGTAGGGAGGGGGTCCTATGGACCTTTTGTTCAGCCTATTGGCAGAGATATAAATTAGCAGGGGAGACGTAGGTACATGTGCCCCTGAGTCAAATTTTGATCTGAAGGAGATCGAAAAAGAGATTCTTTAATGAAACGGAGAAGTAATAAACTTTAAAAGAAGTTGGACCCCTCCCGCATCCTCGGCTCTGGCCCCCTTGTCAATTTTTCAATTCTCATTTCATCCACATAATATATAACAAGACCGATCAGTGTTAAGTTACGTGACAATCATTGTTTATTATCAATAACAGAACCGGTATAATAAGGCTTTTTATTCATACTGTGTTACAAATAATACACTTTTATGAGTAAGAGAGAGATAGAGAAAGAGAGAGAGGGAGGGGGAGGGAGGGAGAGAGAGAGAGAGAGAGAGAGAGAGAGAGAGAGAGAGAGAGAGAGAGAGAGATTGGAGAGTTACACTTGTAGAGAAAGAGATTTTGAATTTGATAGAAATGTTTTGCATAAAACGGTAGATTCAAATATCGATCATCATGTGCAGACTTGCAGAATTGATCAAGGAAATAATTGGTAAATCACTTTTTAATTCTGGTAAAGTATTTGATTTTCATGGTAAGAAAACGGAGTTTATCTATGACCGTGAATGAATTTAAACGCAGTTTCAAAGAAGTTGAATTGGAGGAAATTAAATTGGCTTTGATGAGAAATAAATTTCCCCCACATCAGTGAAAATGGGAAAACTGGGAAGTTTAAGGAAAGCGAGGTAGAGGTGAAACGAAGTCAACAGCTCAAGTCGTTTCGACATTGTAAAGAAACCTGTACCAGAATGCATTCCCTATCCACACAAGTAGAAGGAAGGGGGAGGGGAGGGGGATAAGACCAAGGAGTTAGAGATGAGGAAAGGATGGGAGAGGGTTTTGGGATAGTTCATGTTTTAATTTTAAAAAAACTCAAAATGTCAATTCTGTATAATATGTTGAGAAATATGAAACTCATTATTTAAAAAAATATTTGTTAAAGTATTCAGTCTTTTTCAGAAAAACACATTGTTTTGTTCTAGTTTTGGGGTTGAAATAACTGTGTGGTGCGGTTATATCTTTTTATTATGTGATTGTGATATATTTTTGTCCTATTCATTGGGAAATAATGAACAATGGAATTGTGTTGTAATTATGTTTGTTTATCAAATGATAACAAAGTTTTGTTATAACTATGTTGCGGTTTGATTATAAACTATGTTATGTACGAAAAATAATTGGAGCCTTAAGAAATAAAATCAATGAATACAAAAAAGACTTTCAACAGAGAAATGAGATTCACACATCAAAGAACGAAGCAAAAACAATCAAATTTACAAAGAAATTGGTGTTATATTTAAAACCACAATTTAAAAAAAAAGAAGAGACAAATTCTTCATCTGTGCTGGAATACAAAACATTTTAGAAAATTCAATGTGGTAACTGCTGTAAAAAGTACAAAAGGAATTGAGCAGTGGTTTATCCAAGGAGCTTAGACATTTAAAAAGATTCCCACCTCCTTAGAGTATGGCTTTTTTGAAATACAAAGTGCTTCTGTGTCAGGCAGTAAAATATTAAACTATGCACGTACAAAAGTTTAAAGTCAGACAAAGTGACACGGTGACATGGTCATACAAATACAAATTCAACAAAACGTTGGTTCACAGTTAAACTACAAAACATGATGGAAAAACACAGTTGCCAAACAAACAGAATACAATATCTTTTAAAAATTCAAATAACCTGACATTTTCCTTTTTGGCTTGGAGATATTTTGAAATGAAATTATTTGAATAATGTTTTGGTTTTACAAAGAGATACAGGTCACATATCACCATTTTCTCTCAGACATTATCTTATTATTCAATACTATTAGAACACCAACTCCATGTACATGTTAATTGGCAACAGTACAATTTGACACCATAAAATACTTGGCAGTATTAAAAAAAAAAAAAAATGATTTCAAATATTTTGAAATGAAATTATTGACTAATGTTTTGGTTTTACAAGATATACAGGTAACACATCACCAGACATTATCTCATTATTAAATGATGATAACTACCGCATTAGAACACCAACTCCATGTACATGTTGGCAACAGTACAATTTGACACCATAAACTACTTGGCAGTATATCAACAACAAAAAACTGCTATAAGATATATTTCATAAGTTAACCATAATAATGCACCTGCCTTATATTTCAATACGTACCTATGGAAATTATGAAGGAATATTAGAGGGAAATTATGAAGGAATATTAGAGTGAAATTAAAAAGCCCATTACACCACAGCCTCCTAATCTAATACATGTAAAATTCATCATTTCAATTAAAATAATGATATTACATTTAGTACTTGGAACATACCGAGTACAGAGATATTTACAAACCACCCCTCTTTGAAAATGTATCAAAATATTTACAAAGTTATTTAATCCCACTGTCCATTTGGACCAGCCTCAACATAGATACAAAACATTTTATACACATTTTGATAGCTTCGACCAATGCAAATGAAGGGGGTTAGTGCAAGATAAAGCTAACCCTAAATTTTGCAAGAAATTTCGATTACATGCATGAACAAATGGTTAGTTGCTCAAATAAAATGATCAACAAATTAATAAAAAGTTTCATAATGCAACTTCTCAGCTCTTCATTGATATGTTTTTATTTATACTATCTTTACGATCTACAGGTATGCATTTCTCCCATGGTATTGTGCTTGTTGGTTAGCACTATATCATTATTATTATTATTATTATTATTATTACTTATACCGCGCTTTTCCCATAAGGCCCAAAGCGCTTACATTTACAGTGAACAAAAATCAAAAGTACATAAATACATAAAATAAGAAAAACAGTCTTGCATCTACGAACTGCAAAAAAGATGTGTTTTTAACCAAGTGCTCTATTTATCAGAAAGCAGTGACTGCAAAAATACTCAAACACTCAAGACAAGGAAATATATGTAAATTACATTTCCTCACCTAATGTGAGAAGAAGAAAATATAGATAAAACAAGTTATTTTCTATTAAAAAATATATATACTAAAAACTGATATACAGTTGTAAATTTAAAATTAGTCATTTCTTCTGCATCTTGTGCAATGTATTTCACACCTACCATTCAGATAGTAGCATGGTACATTTATAAATCAATTTAATCATACAATCAAATATATAAATCAGTCTAGTAGCACACAGTTTTAAGAAAAGAAAGGTCTCCAAGGAGCCATTTATTTATCTATTGAGAACAAGGAGGGTGTCCAGTCATAGGAATACATCCCCCACCCTCTTGCAATTTGTTTTCTCCTAAAAAATGTACAATTTCTGTAAGACTAGAAATTTACCACAGTACTACTCTAAACACTGTGCAGCATGAATCCAATATTGAACATAATTTGTAGATTAGATGAACAATAGGAGGAAATTGAAAGACTGTTAAAATTGCAGCAAAGTAGACTAATCTATCACAAAGTTTGATAAAAACACACTTTACCGAGTAACATCATAAAGTGTATGTATGTATGCATGTATGAAATAGATACATAAATGAATCCCACTGGATTCCATAGTACAGAAAACTCTGAATGAATGATAAAATCCCATTGGAAAAACCAAAGTCAAGGAAACTAAACTTGTATCCAGCAGGCCAACTCCTCTACACTAAAACCCACTCACCCACCTACCCATCGACCTACACACTCACCCCACCTACACACACACACACCCTTAGAATGATGTACCAGTACACACTTTATTCAGTTTTTATGAACACCACTTCTGTAGTAGTCTACAGTTACCAATGACCTGAAACCTTGCCCAAGGCCTGCCAGACACAGCAACAGCTAATACATACAGCTTACATTTGGTCTCAAATACAGTTCCTTATAAAAGGCGAATACAATAATTAATTTACAGTTGCTTACATTCAAGGAAGCGGCATCTGTAACAAAATCTCACTAAGCCTAGTCATCAATATGTACTAAGGCCTATGTATTAAGTTGACAACTTGCTTAGAAAATGTATTGAATCTGGACCGTGGTGTGTCTAAATCTATATTGATCTGCCCAGTAAGACAAGCACAATATTTCAATCTTTAGCACTTTCACCTTTGTGCATTTTTCAAGAAATGTGTGAAATTAAGGTTCAAAGAACTGCAATATAATACATCTGTTACACCTTAAATTAAGCACATCAGCCAATTATATACTCTCTTTGTGATTCATTGCTTTTTTGGTCTTTTTTTATATCGATGAAATGTTAAAATATATCACAATATGCAAACGACAATGCACAAACAAAACGGAATCCATTTCTGTTGAAATACAGAATGGATTTCACAAATCACAACATATAAGATTTCAAAAAAATCAGCATGAAAGTCTCAAAATCAAATAATAATTCTTCATTTCTTCATTTTTCCCATCTTAACTGGAAATGTGACCTGCTAATATATAAAACATCATTAAGTAAATTTGCTTGAACCAATCAATGGTCTCAGATTATTTACATACAAGATACATGATCATATTTTTGGAAGAATGTTGAATGTCATAGTGACAGTGAATATATACATATTGCCAATATACCACACTGTTTGTTATACCTAGCAACAATTAATGTATGCAATTCGCATTCTGACTATAGAAATACAATTTTTTGTAAAAACAGTAATTGTTCAAAACTTCAGACATAAAAATGGAATATTAACTGGCATCACAAATATGGGGGAATGATTGTATGGATCCTTTTGAAGTGAATACAGGAATGACACCAATACAAATGGAAATGGGCAGAATGATTTGATCAACATTTCACTATTTTAAGAATACATGGGATGTGGCTCACTAATCATATACTGACCGCATTTTCAGCTTGGGGTCATGGCTTAAACTACTGATTCTCAGTGATCTTGAGACTGCATTGTGCCCTTCGACTCTAGATCGAGGCATGACGCAGTTTTGAGATCACTTCAGGGCAATAGTTTTAATACCATTGCCTTTCAAAGCAGTCAATAGTTTGATAAAATACACATAGTTCCTCAGATGGGATTAATGGCCATATATTCTCTGGTTAGCTCTCGCATGTACATATCAAGAGGCATACCAAAATAAGTAGTAATCAACCAACAATACTAAAAAAACTACTATAAAAGTGTTTATCGTTCACAATCCTTCATTCTTTGCAATTTTTAATGGTGCACTATAATGTTTGATCCATTTGGCCCATAAAAATTCCACAAAATGGACCTCAGAACATCAATTCTGCACTTGATACAAAAGGTAAGGCAATTAGAGAGAAAGTATATATATTCATGTGGCACTCAGGATAAACTTGAATACATTGTACATATAAAACTCAATCACGAAAGTAATAAACTACATGTACAGGGTGTGTGTACATTGGAATAATTGTTGTACATGTATTACTTTTAAAAAGAGATCAAAATGCAATAGTATTTAATTGCTATGAAAGATATCCTCTGTAAGAAGGTATTGTACAACTTGGGGCTACTAAATGATCCCAATTTATTAGACCACATAACAAACAGACAAAAACTGTCAAAAGACCAAATTTAAGGAACCATTTTAAAAGTAAAGTAAGAAGAATGAATTGCTATTTTACATGTAGTATACCAGTTCGTAGTTAGCTTTCGTACAAATGACCCCCAAATATTCACAAATCTTTTACACATGGCGACCTCCCACTTTGTGCGTTTTAGAGATTCACTGCCAAAGTCAACTCTGTCTCACCGCAGCCTCTATCCTTGCTACAGTACCCGTCAATGTTCAATCATGATAGTTATCTTAAATGTGACCGGGCAGAAGTACATTTACATTAAAATGACCAACTCTGTCTCACTTATCTTGGTAAGCGAGATATCTGGGGCTAATAGGCCTCGATCAAGATATGAATCGCAGCATCTATCATTGCTATAGTACTGTAACCATACAGTGTAGTTAATCATGATAGTTTTGTTGAATGTGACTGAGTATAAGTATATTTATATTACTGACTCCTCTCCATTTGTGATCTACATGTAGGTAAGTGAGAGAGCCAAACGGCTTCCAGTTAAAGAGATGAACCGCAGCTTCAATCCGTGCGATAGTACCAGACAGTGTAGTTAGTCATGATAGTTTTGTTGAATGTGACTGAGCAAAAGTGAGGATATATTACGACACCATCATCTTGATCTACATGTGGGTAAGTGAGAGAGCCAAACGGCTTCCATTTAAAGAGATGAACCGCAGCTTTAATCCGTGCGATAGTTCCAGAGAGGAAAAAGTGAAGATATATTATTGACACCATCATTTTGATCTAGGGGAGTGTGATGGTTCCTAACTGCTTCCAGTAAAGAGATGAACCGCAGCTTCAATCCGTGCGATAGTTCCAGAGATGAAAAAGTGATGATGATATATTACTGACACCATCATTTTGATGTAGGGGAGCGTGATGGCTCCTAACGGGCTTCCGGTCAAGAGATGGACCGCAGCTTAAATCCGTGCGATAGTTTCAGAGAGAAAAAAGTGAAGATATATTACTGACACCATCATTTTAATCTAGGGGAGCGTGATGGCTCCTAACGGGCTTCCGGTCAAGAGATGGACCGCAGCTTCAATCCGTGCGATAGTTCCAGAGAGGGCGGGTTGGACCAGGTCCCAGCTATTGGTCCATTTAGCCATGTACAGTGCTCTGGTCAAAGGACCAAAACCTTGACCCTCATAGCCCGACCTTGAAGGGCCATATACCACATGTCTGAGAAATTGGAATATAGAGGGTAAAATGATAATATTAATAATGCGACAATGATCAAAATCACATAGTGGTTATTTCTCGTCTTACAATGAGATTCACTTTCTAACTACTACACACTCGTCCCCAAACGCAGTTTTTGTTGTTGTTGCTTTTTCCATTTTTTCACTTTATCCATCCCTTGAAATATTAGAACTGTAAGCTGGGTCCCACACCATGATTTTCTTATAAAGAACTGGGGGCTGTTTCACAAAGACTAAGATCAACTTTAAGCTGGATTTAACTAGGCAGGCCATTCATGCCACTGGTTGCTCTCACCATTATGATCTTTAGATAATATTTTCCCCTTCACACAAGAATTGAGAGAAGAAGAAAACTCACAAATTGTTCTTCACCTTTACTAAAACTCAACTTCAACTTGAACCCTCTCTTGATCTTACCTGAGCTGTGGAAGATAGTAGTTTCCAGGATCCCCTGCGAACGCTCTCTCTACAGACATTACTCTGTCATTCACCTCACGCAAATGGGTTTGACTGAACAGATCAAGCAAAAAACAAACAGAAGGAGGTTACCTCAGAGTTGGTGAAGGTCATGAATTGTGTGAAAATAAGTATTATTGGTAGCTCCTTTGATACAGCTGTTTAAGCTACATCAGACAACTACAATTTGCTTTACTCTAAAAATAAAAAAATAAAAAATTTGTGTCTTGTTCATGTCAGCAAGAAAATTGTTTCCAAGTTTCAATAGCTTTCTTGCAACAAAAGCAACCATTTGGTGTTCATTCACTATCAAAATTTGTACACATGTCTGTTCTGAATTCTGCTGAGAAAGGGACAGTCTCAACAAAAAAACCTAAGCATTTTGTCCACAGATCACAATAGTTAAAAGAAGTGCAATATATGAACAGAATCAAGTAGTTTTTATTTTCTATATATTTTGAGTTGTCATTTTGAAATAATTGTAAATATTTTCAAGTTTGTTCAATACTTGACTTCACTTAAGTCGTCCACGCCATCACTAGGATGTACATGTATGATGGCTTCTGTTTCACAACGGCTTCCCACACCTTCCTATGTTCTGCTAGCCTAGTGGCTTTAGTCAGGGAGTCAACTTGTCTGCTGTCTGTTTGTTCAATAATCCTCCTTAAAATACCATTAAAAGGTATTTTAATTCCTAAGGTACAACCTAAATAATCCTACAAATATGGATGGTTTACAATCTAAAATGTATTTATTTTAATGTTAAATCAGGGGTGATAGTGAGCACTAAAAAAAAGAATACCGTAGGTTGTTTTTTTTTCTCAACCCCCCACCCCCTTGACAAAAAACATATTTTAAAAAGCGTTCTGGAAAAAAAGATGGCATCTAACAACATTCAACTCCTTTAGAGTTAAAAAAAAAATTGGGGGAAAAAGCTGGAAAGATCATGAAAATAGGAAATCAGGAAAAAAATCAGAGAAACAAATTTAAAAAATTAGGAAATCAATTTAAAAAAAATTTGGGAAACCGATTTAAATCTGGTGATCATCAGGCCTGTGTTAAATGGTTGAGGGGGGAGTAATGTGCAAAATTACAAATTTCTGCAATTTCAGGGTAAATTTGAAATCCTGCAACAGTAGTGTGTTACACCTTCAACACCATGGGGTAGTAACTTACTCTCCAGGTGTAGGAGGAATGTAGTGATTGGCTTGGAAGTCCTGGGCAGCTTTAGAAAACCTCTGTATAGCATCATTCAAATGACCTACATTCAAGTAATCAAGTAAGAGACAGTAATAATAATAGTAAATAATACGGTTATTTATATAGCGCCTGTATCCGTCAGGTTCTGACGCTCATGGGGCTTTACACATATCACACTGGTCATAGCCGAGCTGCCAAAGTAACTAGCGCTCAAGCATATCAGGTACCCATTTACACCTGGGTGGAGAGTGGCAAATGTAGATTAATACATAAATTCCTGAAACAACAGCTGAAAAGATACTTTAACAAAGCACAAGGCTTGTAAAACTATAAGTACCTGAACATATGATAATAGAAATGAATAATAATTATAACAATAAAAAAAAAAATGTCAGAAACAGTTGCAAAGCGAAAACAAATCACATATACATTCACATAACCTATGGAGAGACATCTGATCTAACTTAAACAAGACTTGATCTACTTAGAAGTGAAACAACTACACTGACCTAAACTGAAGTGGATTGAGCTGGATTGAACTGCACAGAACCGAATCAAACTGGATTGAACTGGACTGACTTACCTAGTCCTTCATCGAGGGGGACAGTAAAGTTGGCCTTGTTGAGTTCTGACATTTGACTTTACTTAAACAAGACTTGATCTACCGTAGGTTTGAGGGTGCACTGTATATCTACATCACCATGCAAGCCGACACTTACAAGCAGCATCTAAGACTTGATCTACTTAGAAGTGAAACAACTACACTGACCTAAACTGAAGTGGATTGAGCTGGATTGAACTGCACAGAACCGAATCAAACTGGATTGAACTGGACTGACTTACCTAGTCCTTCATCGAGGGGGACAGTAAAGAACTGGAGTGAACTGCACAGAACTGAATCAAACTGGATTGAACTGGACCGACTTACCTAGTCCTTCATCGAGGGGGACAGTAAAGAACTGGAGTAAACTGCACAGAACCGAATCTAACTGGATTGAACTGGACTGACTTACCTAGTCCTTCATCGAGGGGGACAGTAAAGTTGGCCTTGTTGAGTTCTCTGAGGTACTCCATCAGCTTGGTTGCGTAGTTCACCACGTTAATCTTCAGCAGAGGATCGTCTGCTAGCGAGAGAAGCGCCTCAGCAACCACTTCCGTCACAGCAACGTGTATCGACATGTCGGGATCGATGAAGCGCTTCACGTAGTCGTACGTGTCATAGGCTGTGTGCTTCACAGGGTACGTGGGAATGCCTCCGTAATACTCCTGGTGAGACACAGTGAAAAATTCAATTTTGAAGGTACAGTCAAACCTGTATATAGCGACCGCCCAAGGGAAACTCAAAACGTGGTCTTTGTAGACGGGTTCCTTTAGTACATTTTTCAAGGGATACATGAAATGTGGTCTTTGTAGGCAGGTTGTCTTTGTAGACAGGTGGTCACTAAAGCAGGTTTGACTGTACTGTCATTGAACTGCAATACTAATTGTCCTGTTAGATTGATTTGTTTTTTTAATAGTGTGGTTCTGTAAAGACTTTGAACACTTGTCCAAACCATAGGAAATGGACACAATTTACTTTTTTTTTCAGTAGTAAGAAATCATCTACAGTTCGCATAGTCTAAAGGTGACATGGTTTGGTATGAAGATGATTGAACACTCAGTCATGGATGCAAAGGGCCACTTTCGACACGGGTGTAGTAAATGACTACCTGGTAAACTATATTCCTTTCTGGACATTGTGCACTGATAACGGCTGCCAGAGGTAAAGCTGGGGGTGTTTCACAAAGATCCTAAGTTGAACTTATCTCTAAATTGGACTTAACAATTACGGAAAGCCGTAAGCATCTTTCAAAATATTTCGTAAAAGTTATTTTAAAAAGCATAAAATGTTGATTCGAATCATTCATATTTGTTATTATCAAGGAGTCATTCATGCTCTTGATATGGAATTTATAAAAGTCTAAAATACTTGAATTTTTGCTTTTGAATATATTTTATTCTGAGGCTACAAATGGCTCTCCATAATGTTTAATTCCAACTTAGAGTTCAGTTCGACTTAGGATCTTTGTGAAACACCCCCCTGGGCTAACAATTAATAAATCATTTCGGAGGTGCACAGAGAATTATATCATAATGTGATGAAGTTGTACAAAAACATGATATTGTTGTTAATTTCATCATAAATCTGTAGGTGCTAATGATTGAAGATTAAGACTTACAACCTCTACAAATACTGTACAATTGTTGATATACTGTACCTTATCATATGTGTATTTGAGATCCAACACAGGCACTCCGGCAACATGTAGGAAAGGTGCAGCATCATTACCCATTCCAAGAGGTTCAATCCTGTCAGAGAAAACATTGCAGATATAACCCTAAAGACACTTAAAGCCCGTCTACACTAGTTTGGCCAGGGGATTAGACCTCCATGCAAGGTCGCTGACAGGTGGTTATCTCATCAAAACAGCTCTCAGTTAACATCAGAAAAGGGGGATCATGGGGGACCAATGGTCACCGATTAGGCATTGTTTGCTATATAGAGGGCGCAAGTAGCTATAAGTAGTGCAGTGGGGCTTTAAAAACTTACTGGTAATATGGACAACAAAATATGCACAAAATCAAACAAAGTCGCATTGTATATGAAACTTGGTCAAAGGCATGCATTGTTTATGTTTCATGAACCAAAACCAGGCCTAATGCAGATTTCTACAATGATATCTCTTGATAATATTTCATAACATGGATTAGCATTTAATTTCACAAGTGCTACACTTCGCACCTCAAAAAGAATCAGTTTGGAATTTATCAGTCAAGTATTGATACCAGTTTATATTCAAGAATAGAGTTCATATAATAGTATTTTCGTCTGAAATATTACATTCGTGTTATTCCATACGTTTGGCCGGCAAGTAGGATAAAGTAATAATAATAATAATAATATATCCATTTGTAATGCGCAATATTACTATGTGGATGTGTTCTACTGCGCTCCAAGAGCTCGTAAATGCTGTGCTATACATACGAACAAATGAGTTTCAGTCTTGATTTAAAATTGCCTTAAAAACTAAATTGTTTCAAACTAACATTGAAAGAACTAAACTGAATAAGAAATAATGGAATTCAGTCAACTTGACCATTATGAAGACCTTTGGGTTACAGTTATTTAGTTAAATTTTTTCCCTTTCCTGGCATCCATGTGACTCTTTTCCAAATGTACTCTTGTTTTGTATTCAATGATTTTCTTTGCTTTTGCCGAATAAATAATAATAAAATTAATAATAATAATAATGAACGACTTACTCTGCTCCTAATGGGCTGGGCTTTTTTATCGCCCAGTTATCGTAGATTTTCATCGTTGAATGAGCTGCATCAGGGCACTCAACCTACAAGAAATATGATCAAAAGAGACTAATTAAAAAGTTTGGCAAACAAATGTCTGGGTATCATCTCACAAAACTGACATAAGTTCGCCAATGCATGTTACAGCCTGTCCACACACAAAAAGAATTATCCCGAAACTCTATAAAGAAACGTCGTATAAAGAATCATCATATAGCGACCAGGGCGTCCGCACACAAGAAAAGTCGTATAAAGAATCATCATATAGCGAACAGGACGTCCGCACACAAGAAACGTTGTATAAAAAATCATCGTATAGCGAACCGGGCATCCACACACACACACAAGAACAAGTATCCGAAACTCTACAGCGAAACGTTGTATATGTGTGCAGTTTGCGACTGCGACATGTCTCCTTTCGCGTGCGGTCACGTTAAGCCCCGCCCAATTATACCGTTCTAGTTAGACCATATGTCCACACACAACACATTCCGTGATTCTTTATCGAGTTCTAGTTCGAAACGATGCCCAGACCTGCATTTCATTATACAACGTTTTTTAATACGACGTATTGTTAGTAAGCGTACACACACACAATTTCATTGTATGGCCATCCCGTAACGGTATAAGTATAGTTTCGGGATAGCTGTATATGATGATTTTTTTGTGTGTGGACACGGGGTATATTTTATAACAAATGTTTCAAGGGATGTCAGTGCACTTGTACTTATGAAGCATAATTAATGAAGCACTGCTCTGATTTCATGGATGACATGTTGGCTGCAACCTACAAAGAAGTGACCTTAATTCTTCTTACTTTTTGTTATGGCAATAGGGGGGGGGGGGGTGGCATATATCTGACACTATCAAACTTTCCACAATACATACATGTAGCACTTGAAATCTACTCGATTAGGACCCATTTATTTGTCATTTTGAGCAGTTTGGTTAAACATTTCCTACTCCCTTTCTACAAGTATACCAATCTCATGAGTATAAGGTTTAAAGCTTATCTGTACTAGTTTTCAGGAGGGATTAGACCACACTGCAAGGTCACTGGACAGGTGGTTATCTCATCAACTCAGCTCTCAATTAACATAAGAAAAAGAGGATCAGGGGGGGACCAAGGATCACCGATTAGGCATTGTTCTCTATATAGAGGGAGCAAGTAGCTACAAGTGGGACAGTGTGGCTTTAAGACCAAGTATGAAAATATCTTTCAATCACAGATATTTACACTTTCATCTAATTGACAGAATAGGTGAATGAAATACTTACCCTTTTGGTTGCATAATATATGATCTGACTCAACAGAGGGCTTCCTGTAGCTGAAAAGGTGTAATTCCCTTCGACAGCTCCATCAAGGTTTATATAGGCCACAGTTCTCTCTCTCAGCACCTCAACATTTTCCTGTTTGAAAGACAAAATTAATTCTCTATTTGATACTGACCAATCTTTGTATTATGTAGTTTAAATAGCCCAGGTTTAGGATTTCCCTGTGATAGTTTAGTTATCAACAAAAAATTCCAGTCGACAACAAATTATACGCATTGTCATCATTACAACTATAAGTCATCCCCATCATCATAATTGTCACAAGTATCATCATCCCTATCATCATCATAAGCATCTTCATCATCATTAGCATCATCATCATCAACATTTTCATTATTCATATCATTTTTTAAAATCACCATTACAACGACCAACATCATCATTACTTTCATCATCATCATCATCACCCGCAACAACATCATCATCATCATCCGCAACAACATCATCATCACCATCACCATCATCCTCATCACCATCACCACCACCACCACCACCACCACCACCACCCCCACCCCCACCCCACCCCCACCATCATCACCATCATCATCACCACCTTCATCACCACCACCACCACTATCATCACCATCACCACCTTCACCATCACCACCACCACCACCACCACCACCACCACCACCACCACCACCACCACCACCACCACCACCACCACCACCACCCCACCACCACCACCACCACCACCACCCCACCACCACCACCACCACCACCACCACCACCACCACCCACCACCACCACCACCACCACCACCACCACCACCACCACCACCACCACCACCACCACCACCACCACCATCATTTTTCTCACCTCCACCCATTCTGCTGATCCAATATTTCCATCATCTCCTGCATCCCAGCTGGCTAGAATAATAGTCCTCCTCGGCTTCCATCCTACCAAGAGAAAACAACAAACCAAATGTAGTCTCATAAACACATTCAAAAATACAAAATGCAACCTACCGTATTACATTAAATTTATTATCTATTTTACATATTTTCTTTTACTTCTGCACTCCTTAGAACTTAGTTACTCTCTTTTGATTCAATGCACAAAATATATAATAATGTATATCAATTTCATTTCTTCTGTTTGAAATATTTTTAGATTTTAGAAAAAACAACAACAACAAACAAAGAGTTACGTACCTTCCTTTTTGTAGAGTCCTCCCAGTACACGCGCAAGTTCCATCAAAATGGCTGTTCCGGTTCCCGGTTCTACTCCCCCATAGGTCAGTGAATCTCTGTGGTTTCCAACAATCACATATCGATCTACAAGAAAAAGAGAATCGATTTCAAAATTATGTTTAAAGCCAGAACATATCTTTCACATGTTAGCATTACTTCTCATATACCATATACCTAAGAGCCAAAAGATATTTTCCCACAGCAACTTCCTTTTACACAAAACTTTTATAAAGGTTGCCAATTTGCAATATGGTATAAGTATAAAGGATCTTTACAACAACAGAATCTTTCTATTTCATATTGATATAGATAAGAATGAAGAACTTTAAGCAATCTACAAATTACTCAATATCTATGCAATGTCTTTAGATCTAAATATGTACAGTCCCTCTAATCCAACATACCATTTGTATTTGAAGTGAAATCTTATTTTCATCTGATTTTTATTTTCGAATCCTAATCCTGGTACCTTGATAACCCATCGACTATAGCTGATAATAAACCTATGGGTACTTTAGAGAAGCAAACTGATGAAAGTTTCTATTAAATCTGACTAAATATAAGAAAATCATACATTTTTGACAGTTGTAATCACTATACATATTGGCACTTCAAATTGGCTGAAGCGGTAATGTCAATGTGATGTAGTGCCTTTTTCTGCTTTCATACAAATCAATGTATCTTCAACCATCCGCCCCCCCCCCCTTTGAGTAAAAAATATATACTGTATACATATATATATTTGTGGATAAAAAAATGGCATCTAACAACATTCCCCCTCTATTGAGTAAGAAAATTGGGAAAAATAGGGAAAACAAGGGGAAAAAACGGGAAAATTTGAAAGAACAGAAGAAACTAAAAAATTGGGACAAAAATTAAAACATTGGGAAACCGATTTAAATCAGGTTATTATCAGGTCTGTAGATTACAAGGGTTGGATTTCCCTTAATAACAGTTTAATTAGTCATGATTGAGACTGACCTGGCTCCACCTCTCCTTTGATCATCCCAAAGACGTTGGTGATGGTTTCCGTCAAGAGAACGTTGTTGACCGTCATCTTGAATTTCTGGGCGTGGGAGGTGAACCCCGGTCCCACGTTGAAGGTGTGGTTCCTGAGCTTGATTCCCTGCCAGTCCGCTGGCGCTACGGGAGGGGCCATTTTGCTGCAAGAATAAATAAATATTAATAATAATAATAAAAATGGTGCTTATAAAGCGCTTACCACCGAAGTCTTTAAGCGCTATAACAAACAAAATACAATGATAAACAATTTCATATTAAACAAAACAAAAGAAATTGTAAATAAACCAACAAAACTAAATATATAAATTATACATCAATGTGAACAGAGTGAGTTAAACAATAAACAAACACTCCATGACATCATGAAGAAAAGCAATCTCATTCATCATATCTTTTGAGTCTACTTCACATAATATGGAATCATTAGAGCATAACAAGAGCTTTTACAGTACTCCAAAATAAGTTACAAAGGTATGATCAAGAATGCGCTTAATAATAATAATATTAAGAAATAATAATAATAACAATATTGTTATCATATTAACAATAAAATTAATAATAGGTCCAGCAATCATGATATTCATGGAACTTAACTTTGAACTGATAGCATGACAGGGTATGTCCCATGGATTAGGAAGTATTATGGACTGGTATTATGGAAGTGTAAATAAGAATGGACATAAATTTATTTTATTATTTTATTTGATGTTTTGCCTGATTCCGGCTCTAGTAATAGGGCTGTCAGATATGATCAGTATCATATGGAACAAACTAGCTTGGACTTTCCCTAAACTATTAAAGGTACTACAAATGCTCATTTACCTGTTACAGCTTATTTTATGTATGTTATTACCAAGGTAAAAAAGATGTCAGTCAGTCACTCAATAGTGTCTGACAGTGACGTCTAGAACGGGTTTCCTTGCATAATTTGAATACTAGGACACTGCTAACGTTTAAATTTCACAGATAGGATATACATGACTTATTCATAATTCCTGTAAAGTTCTACAGAATTTGATGTTGGCAGCAAAAGGGACAGTATCTCTAAAGAAAAGTGTAATGGTTATTATACTCACGTGAGGTAGCGTCTGGCCTGCTCATAGCCTATGGTCTGTACAGGAAAGTCCATGGCGTCATAGAAAGTCTCAGAAATAGTTTCTACAAGTAAACAAGTATGATAACAATAGGCCTGTCTTTATCAGCTCAAATTGCCAAATAGCCTGCTATTTCTGATTTGGGAAATAAGCCCAAAGTTACATGTACACATCACGACTTCATCAGCTTGAGACTCGACCTCGAGAAATTAGCTCAAGATATTTTGCTCAGCGTTGCGCATAGTGCGAGTCTTCGGACTGCTGAAGATGCACCAGACAAATAGCGGGATATTTTGCAAACTAGCCCAAAATATCTTGGGATGATTATCTTGACCGAGTATCCCGCTAAGTGCAACTGCGGGCTGATGAAGGCGCAAATTAGCTGGATAATTTGCAATCGGGATAGTTAAAATAGCAGGTTGTTTGACAATCTCAAGCTGATGAAAACGGGCCTCATGTCCACTCTGTCATCATGGGGATTCTGGGTCAACATTCTTTGCAAATGTTTTATATAATGTTTTATATAATGAAATTCCATATCAAATGCAAAATGGCTCCATTCATGCATGACCTTGTAATCACAGTGCACAATTTGTACGAAACACTTACCGTAATTAACGGTGTATAAACCGCACCTTTTTGCCGCCGAAAAAAATAAAAAGTCGGGGGTGCGGTTTATACACGGTACACAAAAAAAAAAAGGTTTAAGTTTCGATTTATGGCGCTATGCCTGGCAATGTCTCCCAGCTCAGTAATCGGTGTGTTGACTCACCACTCGGAAACTAAAACAACACTCAAATTTGTCTGTCATCTTGGTTTGAAATTAATCTTTCTGATAGATTTCAATACGTAGTTTATAATAGTAATTCCTCCAATTTTTCTTCTATTACATGGTGTACCACAAGGTCCTATCATTAATGATCTTACACATTCAGCTGCACCTCGCAGTTAAATGAAAGGCCTTCCTGCGTGGGTTTTTTAACACGGACCCGGCGAAAAAAGTCGGCAAAAAGGGCGAAAAAGAGGGGTGTGGTTAATACACGAGGGCGGTTTATACAACGTTAATTACGGTATGTAACAGGAATCATGATTGAAATTGGTCTTTTAAGAATCATATCTTTCTACAAGTTAGTATTACCGGTAAGTGTGATGGCACAATAAGGCTTAATGCAAGGCTCGACACTAATAAGTGTCCAGGAAACATGGGCGCCCAATATCTGAGTCCTGACCCCCCATATTTCACATTTTTTAACAAAGGACTCATTAATACTGCCTAAATTCTAGACCCCAACTTAAGCCCTGAAGTAAACACATCAAATTTCTTGCTTTTATAAATCTCTTAGCTGAATACATTAATCAACATAAGGTATACATTTGTTGGGGTAGAGCTGATGAACATGATGGCAAACAAAAATACTGATGTAATTATTGAGTAATATGAATTTTGAAATAAGATTGTAGAGATGACCTCTGGCAAAATATAATGATTATAATGATGATCAAAAAAAATTATGATTATGATCAAAATCATGATTATAGTGATGATTACGATTACAATTATGACCATTATGATTATTATAAATGATGATTATAATTATGATGGGTTGTGAATGTTATCCTAACCATGACTGTGATCATGATCATGATGAATTATGACCAGGATCATGATCAAGATTAGATCGGGATTAGATCGTGATTCAGATTACTTCTGGCAAAACATGATTATAGAGATCTACATGAATGCCCAACACCCTGTTAATTGTAAGGGAAATATCTATTGAGGAAAGAAGTTGAGATACTATTAAACCTGCCTTTACAACCAACTCAAGAGGAACAAATGGCAGCTCGTATGGAAAAGATGTATTTTGAGATAGAGGTAAGTTAAAATTTATAGAACACCAAAATAATATATGTACAGTATATGAAATTGAAAGGGTTAGTGTGATGTAGTGCTAGTCTAACACTCAATTGTGTGTAATGGATTAACATATGTGACATGCATTAACAAGATCATTACCCACAACCACTACCAGTCAGATAAAACAACCGAACAAACAAACAAACAAAACAAAATAAAAATTGCAAAGCTAATTCAGCTGTTAAGTTTATAATCAAAAGAAGGCCTCATACTACATTTTGAGCACTACAAGCATGGAAACAACAGAAATAGTTAATGGAGGGAGAAAAAAAAAATACTTTCATGCTTGATATGATGAAACTTAAATAATACAAATAACTTTGAAGATGAGATACTATGGTTGCATGCAATGGCGTATCCAGACATTGATGGGGGTGGGGGGGGGTGGGGGGGGGGGGGGGGGAGGGGTGGAATTACCTTGGCAGCCCCGTGTGACAGAGACATTATACTGCAAGTAGTATTTTTTTTTCTTGGCTTTCAAACACGGGGGAATACAACGGCTTGATCCTAGGGGGCTGGATATGAAGAAAACATATGAAGTATCCAAACAAGTCAAAGACAAGCAGAAAAGGTGAAGATCTATTCCATTGATTACAAAGGAGAAAGCTACATAGCTGCGGTAAATTATTAATAGCTAGACTAGATATCTAGACATTCATATCTAACCTTATGGGCAAGTTTCTAACTAATACTGCATGAGGAAAAATGGTTTCTTTCATTTCTAGCCATACACATAGAAATTAAAATGCTTAAAAAAATATAATAAAATAAACTGATGCAGAAAGCTGAAAGAAGTGAAAGCAAAAAAAAAAGGCAAATATGTGACTGCGTCTCAAATATATATGCCTCAGCCTAAATTCAGTAAAGATGCTGGCATAAATAATTTTTGGAGTTCCTAAAACCTGAATTTTCTGAAATTGACCACTATGACCTTCGACCTACTTTCCCTTTAAACTTCTAATCAGATCATCTTTCTAGGGTGATATGTACTATAACCAGGTTTAAAGCTCACACCTCAAGTGGTTCTTGGGATATTGCGATAAAAAAGTAAAAATCCTGCAATGTCAGATATTGACCTCTATGACCTTTGACCTTTGATCTACTTACCCCAAAATCTAATGAGATCTTCTTCCTATGATACACAGTATCACCAGGTTTTAAGCTCATACAGGCTTTATTAGTTTTTGAGATATCGTGATAACAAGGATAATACCGGTACAAGGAATTTCATATATATATATTGACCTCTATGACCTTTGACATACTTATTCCTAAATCTAATCAGATCGTCTTCTTATTGTGATACATACTATCACCAAGTTTGAAGTTCGTACTTCACATGGTTCTTGAGATACAGCATTATTGAGAAAGCAGGACAGAAGGACCGATAGACATACGGACAACCCAAAAATTAATGCTCCCGGCATCACCTTTGGTAAGCATAAGCACAAAAACATCCATATATCCCCAATGTAAATTTGTCAGCATATACATGTATGAGAGGTGATTTTTTTTCTTCAAAGTATATTATTGTGCTGTATGTTAGCATGAGTGTGTCTTATAGCATAATATATTAATTCAAGTTTTAGTCCAAAGAAGTTCCAACTAAAGTGCACATGTCTTATTCAGCTTTATATCAATATAGATGCAAAAGAGCCTTGTCACATCACACATTTTTTGAGTTAGTAAAGAGAGAAAATCTTGTTTTAGTGAGTGTGGCAAATCATACCTTGTTGCTTTGAAGCGGAATCATTCACAGATCCATACTCTATGCAGAAGAAGGAGTGGGAAGCAAAAGGTCTCATTGGCACAAATTTTAAAAAACAGGACTTTAATACTCAAGCAAAACATACACAAAGTCAATTTTTACACAGTCAAAAAGAAGAGACAATAATAAACCGATGCAAGTTAATGGGTATAACTTTATGAGACATAAATCTATATCTAATATCATTCCTTTTACTGGTATAAATCCTCTTCATTCCAATGTATCTGGAAAATGGGAACTACCGGTATATTAAAGCCTTGTTACCAAAAAAAAAATGCAGTTTACTTTTATCAAATCAAGGAACTAAAATACAATATTAATATCGAAAAACACATCACAAAGAATAACAGCTCAAAGGAAAACACACAAAAAAAATGTTTAAGGGAATATTCAGAAGATGATTATGTTGAGGAATACTCTTCAAATTGGTTAAATTTAATTCTAACTTGTTGAGAAAAAATTTAACTGAACACCCTTTAAAAACAACTCATTCTGAAATAATACATATTTTGTGTAGTACAATAAGACAATTTATAATCTGTAATTTAAAGACATTTTCGAAACTATTGCAGCAATGCTACATGTCTCAAAGATTGAATAATAAGTAAGAATTCTTGCTCATTTTTTTTTGGTAAATTCTTCATCATCTGGATATTCCCTTGAAAGAAATACATTTTGAATCAAATTATTAAAAACAACAAAATATCAAACTCATTCAAGGTTTGTGAATACATTTTTAACATCCATGCAACTTCTATCAAAAAGGTACACAAAACACAACAAAGAATTGTATAACAGAGAAATAATAGAACTCCTTGAATTCTTGTACAATGTATAGCCCCCTATCTACCATGCAAGGTGCTCAAAATGCTCCATTATTACACCAGGGGGTGTTTCACAAAGATCCTAAGTTGAACTTAGCGTTTATGGAAAGCCGTTATCATCTTTGAAAATATTTTATAAAAGTTATTTTAAAAGGCATAAAATGTTGATTCAAATCATTCATATTTTTTCTATTATCAAGGAGATTTCATGTTCTTCATGTGGAATTTACAAAAAGTCTAAAATACTTGATTTTTCGCTTCTGAATGTATTTTATTTTAAGGCTACAAATGGGTCTCCATAATTTTGAAGTCTAACTTAGTTTGACTTAGGATCTTTGTGAAACACCCCCCTGACTACTTATTCTAGCGATATTGGTGCATACAGCCTTCAAGGAATTTATTCCTACCAGGTACCCATTTACTACACTCGGGTAGAGAGGGTCAAATGAAGTGTTGAATGATGTATTGTGAATGCGCAAGGACACCAGGGAAAAAAATACACGGGGGCTCGGGCCAAAGAGCCCCTGAAAGTCATAAAAGAGCCCCCCAAATTGCATAGAGTTCAATGCAAAACAAAATAAAGAGTGTTATTTTCATGCAAGCAAGCTTGAAAAGTAGCCCCCAAAATTTTTAAAGTATTTTTTCCCCTGAAGGACACCATTTTTTGTTAAAGCTGGAGAGCAAAAAGGGCACGACATCATGGAGTCCCGCAAGTGCTGTAGAACATGTAGCCTGAAAGAGCGTGAAACAGAGCCGAGACATGGCCTGAACAGTCAGTGACATCCCTAATATTGTGTATTGTACATATCTTAAAATAGTGTATTGTACTTATCATGCTTATCTGATACAGACTATTTCCATGTTCCCTATATATACGTTTGAATTGCGAGGTGCCTGGATGTGGGACGTCGCTCGTATTGTTGGATCTAACGTCATTAATGTTATGTTGTTATTATGTTTTATAATCTGTATAAATGTGGACATTGTTTGTAACACACCTGTACATGTTCATACCAGTGAACAACAAATTTCTATTTTTATGGACAATAAATCAATTCAATTCATATGTCATGAATTAGACTTACCGAGAGAAGGCAGGAATGGTGTCAGAGGGTCACCAAAGGCCATTCTGACCTGGTCCCGAATGGTTGCGTTGACCGGTAGCCACCAGGTGTTGGGGTCAGCATCTTCGGTGATGTTTGGGGTGTAGTGAAGGGTGTCAGGGAACACCACTAGAGCTATCCCACCGTGATAGCTACACGCTCTGGCCTGTCACAAAGTAAGAGAGAGAGGATTAAGTGATGATTGAGGTGTAATGGAAAGTGTCAAAATGTGGCAATGTTGGGAGGAGATGGGGGTGTTAGCGTTGCTTATTTTTTAAAGAGAGAGAGAGAGAGAGAGAGAGAGAGAGTAAGAGAGACAGAGAAATAAAAAAGGATTTGGTGATGGTTGAGGTGTAATGGAAAGTGTCAAAATCTGGCAATGTTGGGAGGAGATGGGGGTGTTAGTGTTGCTTATATTTTAAAGAGAGAGAGAAAGAGAGAAAAAGAGAGAAATAAAAAGGATTTGGTGATGGTTGAGGTGTAATGGAAGGTGTCAAAATCTGGCAATGTTGTGAGAAGATTGGTGTGTTACTGTTAGTGCTGCTGATGTTTTAGATTGTAGTAAAGGGTGTCAAGGAACATCACAAGAGTGATTCAACCATGATAGCGACATGCCCTGGGGTGTGTGTCACAAAGACCAAGATCAACTTAAGTCGGACTTGAACTACATGTATGGTTGCCACTAATTCCTCTAACCGTTCCTGGTATTGGTTTCTCAAGGGATGTAAAAATTGTGGTCACAAAAGGGTGTAAAAATCCAGTGATAAATTGAATTTGTTACTCCATCTGTCAGAACAGAATTTGTTTCCATTGGTTTAAGAATGAAGAAGAACAAGTTTTAATTTAGTTACAGCCAGCCTTCCTTTATTCTACATATATTCTTTTGTCATGTGTAAATTTGCAATGTTGTTTGTTATATATTTGTAAAAATGCAAAAGAAAAAGAAAATCAAACAGAAATAAATAAATCAAATCAAATCAAATCAAATACATGTACCTGTACATAACAATAAAGTGAACAAGGGAAAACAGATTAGGTTTGAAGAAAGTTTGGGAAAATGGGGGCGTTTGTGGTAAACTTACGATCAATCTAATGTTCAGTTTGCCTTGCCTGACAAGGCATATGTTCCCTTCAATCTCTATATTGGCTATGCTTTTTAGCGTCATGAAGTCTCGCCATGTTCCATAGTTGATATAAACCAGCTGTCCCTGTAAGGGTTGGAGAAAAATTGACAATTCCGGATGGAGTTACAAAGTTAATAAGAATGAAATAATTCAGAATACAACATTTTACATACACATCTTTTATTTAATTATCGCTCCCAATAAGTACAAGAATGCATGTTACAGGTATTACCTAACATTTTAACATGGTCATGCACCAAGTTGCATTGTTTACTGTGTATTCCTACTTTTAGAATATATAAACAATAACTGAAATTTTTATGAGAAATAATGAAAGTTTAGAAGAAGAAAAAAGTGTTTATTTCTTAATGGGAAAACAAAAAACAACTCAAAAATCATGAATCGTCATCATAATCATAAATAGAGCATTTAATTACATATATTGCTTCTCATCTCTTCTTAGACATATTTATTTTCAGCATTCTTCAATATGTATTTTTCAAATGCTAAATAGTGCAGTATTTCAGAAGTCTCGGGTAAGTATTGCTTGTAGGAAATTTAAAAAAAAAATGTTTTAGCCCTCCATACGGTATGTAGGCTATTTTATTGAGTCAAGCAAAACATTCTACAATTCAATGAAATGAAGTCTTTCTTTAGGTAAATATGATTTATATTTTTAATCATGTCTTAAGTTAATCCCTTTTTGCTCTGCTGTCAGACTCGAGATTTACTGATCATTGTGAGCTGTCAAGTGCCACACTTGAAGTACTCTTGAAGTCTTGATAAGTATCAGGTAAACACTCCATATTTTATTAACCATTTCTTATCGTGCTCCATTTTTTTTTCTCTCTGTTGTTAGACTTAAGACTTGTATTGAGCTGTCAAGAAGCCCTACAATTTAAAAACCTCTAATGACTGACATTACGCCTCCGTCGCACTGCCAGAACATCTCCTAACTTGACTAAAAAAGATTAGTTCTTGACCATTTGTTGAAATGTAATTTCAGACCTTCATTTCTAAGGAGCGCGATCGCGCCGGCGCTCCTAAAAAATAATCAGGAGAGTTGTTTACAGCGCTCCTTGGTTTTAATGCTCTTGTTACGGCGTTACGGTAAACAATCAAAAGGTTACGGGGAAACTATAAATAAAAGTACATTATAGCGAATGCCGCCTTATCACATAGCCTCCGTACACAGCGCTGCATGTCGCACGTAGTTCACTGAATTTGACAAGTTCAAGTTTATTTGTCTTCCAGAAAACACACATGTGACAAAATATAATAGAGTATAATCATAACAGTACAATAACAGTACAATGTAGAATAGAGAAAGACGAGGAGACCTTGGTTGAAGCACAGCTTGTTAAGTTAAGGCCCCCTCATATGGTGTGACAAAGATAACTGATTCATGAATACAACAACAAATATGGAATATATAAAACTATTTACAAAATACTTTCAGAGAACAACTACCCAACGATGCACTACACTTGACTACACTGGATAGGCACTTACGCGCACATGGTCCATCCGCCGCCATCTTGTTTAATTCCGAAACAACACGGCCGCCGTTATTACTGTTTTGATACTAGTATGCTACGTGCGGTCGTGCTTTTGGGGGGGAGCATGGTGGTAGATGATCGTGCACGCGGCGCCCGCAATACCCATTCAAAGTATAGTAGCGAAGACTTCGGTGATTCAGCGAGCGGGCGCATTGCAAGTCATGAAGTGCGGTATACGGTGTGTTGTTGTTGTTCATGAAGAGCGGCCTGGGCTGGTGTGTCTGTGGTACTGGTGAGTGTATGTGTGCGTGTGTAGGAAACGAGTTCTGCTATTTGACTGTCGATACAAATTTGCCATTCGACGCTTGAACGAGGTGTTTTCTTCCTGAATATTATCATGGATTCACTCAAAAGTACGAGTACCCGAGGAGGAGATCCTTTGACTGGAAACAGATTTTTAAAAACGTTTTTATGCACATCCTTATTTTGGACTTAAAAATGGTAGGTTCGAAATGCAGTAAGACTGATTAGGTGTTTGTGTACGTTTTGCGCGAAAATTATGCTGCGGTGTCTTGCGTTACGGAAAGACCCCCATTTGTTACGTTTAATTGTTTGACATTGTTTAACGTTGTTCCAAAAACTGAACTGTTAATTTACAGGGTGACTGTGAGGCAGACTGAAGTTACTTAAGTTGAACATGAATGGTAATAACCAGCAGTATAATCACCTCCTCAAAATTAAGATGAAATAATTGACCTCTAAGTCTAAGCTAAAGTAGAGTGGACCAAGCAAACTGAGTTGCAAATTCAGTTGATTATGATGATGATAATTGAGTGTACTGCAGTAACTTGAAACTTCAATAAATGAAACAACACGGTTGTCAGTCAGTTAACACTTGTTTGATATGTATTTTATTACAGCATTTTGAACCCACACACAATAATACAAGGTAAAAACATCAATTTTCAAATTGAGCTCCTCACTCTTTCCAGGAGAGTTATTTGAGGAGCTCAATTTGAGCTCCTTGGCAAAACAAGGAGTGGGATTAATAGAGCTCCACCAAATTCTAGAAATGAAGGTCTGTAATTTATTTTCTTGGTCTGTTGTTTGTCCTGTTGGTGTGACTGAGGTGTAACCTCAAAATGATAAAATTACATTAAATTATATTAAATTAAATAATTTATTACCCATAACTGATACAAATTTGTTTCTTTCTTTTTTTACATAATACTAAAATTATTTTGTAGAACAGGTTTAAACAAAAATGATATATTGATATTACAATATAATGATAAACGGATATAAAACAGGAGCTATAATTTCTCTCATCGTTTTTCGATAGTGCTTTAGCTCAGATAAAATAATCCCAAATTAAGAAACGTCAGAAATCATGCCCCGCCTAACATCCCAGTATACTCTAGCTTCCTGAGCGAGCTGCTTAAGGGATTACTCCATCAAGTATCAAACATTATTTGGGAGAAGAAGAGTGGGAAAAAAGAAACATAATAATCTTAATTTTCATTTATATCTTCCTTGTAATGTTAAAGATACTATGTCCCTTTTGCAGCCAACCTCAAATTCTGTAGAACTTTGCAGGAATTATAAATATATCATGTATGTCCTATCTGTGAAATTTAAACATTAGCAGTGTCCTAGTATTCAAATTATGCAAGGAAACCTGTTTACCTTCAAGACTTCACTGTCAGACACTATTGAGTGACTGACTAACATCTTTTTTTTCTTTGGTAATAAGAACATAAAATGAGCTGTAACAGGTACATTGTACATGAGCATCTGTCTCAATCAATAACATCACTGGTAATGGCCAAAATTTAACTGATATGAATCTTTGTGCAGCACAAAACGTACGACCAATCGGTAAAAGGGCCGAAAATCAGACTATTTCTTAGGTGATTGCAATCACTTAAGTCAATTCAACGACTAATGGTCATTATTTTCCCATTAAAAACCATTTTCAAGCCCTTTCGTTTTGAGGGAAGTTCTAAATTAATATTATCTTTCAAATGCTGTTTGAATTTAACCTTTTCATTATGTGGGCCTGCAACTGGGACATAGTACCTTTAAATCAACTTACCTCAACTTCTATGTTTGCAGCGTAAGGATTGAAGCCTGGTAGCAGATTGTTCTTTGGGTCATCATTGGGGTAGTATGTAGTGTTACAGCATACATCAGGCTTACCATATGTATCAAAACGGGTAGGATGGGTCCTGTCATAATAATAATAATAATTAAAAAAATGGATTATGGATTTATATAGTGCTTCATACGGAATACCGTCTCTATTATAAAGCCCTTTACAGATATTATTACCCCGGTCATCGGATTCAAAGCGAATAGGATGGATCCTGTCATATTATAATCATCATAATAATCTGGATTTATGTAGCGCTTAATACAGAATACCGTCTCTAATCGCTTCACAGATATTATCACCTTTATTCACGCACAATGTGCACCATCTCCACTCTCTGGGGAGTATTCCTACCATATGGTCACCATAAAGGCATATTAGCAATTACTAAAACACAAATGCTTTCTTCTTCCTACCGGGTCCCCATTTCTATATTGGGTATTGAGTGGCAAATGTAGATTATAAATGCCTTGCCAAAGGACATTAGTGTTGTGTTGGAGATCGAACCCACGACCTTTGAATTTCAAGTAAAGTGCTTTAACCACTTGACTACAACACTTCTTGACTAGACACATCAAAAGAGGTGTAATGTGAGTTGATACATGTTTTCAATTCACAAATTTGATCAAGATAATTATGGACAGAATATGAGGAATATTTTGCAATAACCACATTCACATTGGGGCTGTTTATTGCATATTTCAGCAAGTTTAGAGGATATTTTTTTTTAACAAACAGTGTACATGTATTGATAATTTGACCACTCTGTATTGACCAAGGAGTTCTTCTTTCTTACAATTCAGAAACACTTCAAGATTAAATTACATTAAAGGAGCTAGATATTATTTCTGACATCTAAATGATGACTTACATGTACCAATTTTTTCAAAATAAAATTTAACTCACTAGTAAATATGTCATTAATTACTAATAGAAAAGATTGTTTGGGAAAATGCAAGTATTGTACATATATATATATATATACCGGTATACATGTACACTGTACTTTTACATAAATCCCTGTGAAGCTCAAAATTTATCAGAGAGATCGACACAGATATTTTTCTCATCAAAGTACTCCATTTGACCTTGGGGGTGTTTCACAAAGATCTTAAGTTGAACTTATCTCTAAGCACTATGAACATGACGGACAAAGAAAGCGGACAAATTATACAGTTCCTCATTCTACCCTCAACAATTGATTTGGTAGACAAAGGAACATCCCTTCGCTGCTATTATGTAAAAATCTGTAGAAGAGGTGTCACATGCATATTCACCTGTTCTACACATTTGTACATAATAGCAGTGAAGGGATATTCCTTTGTCTATCATAGCAATTGTTGAGGGTAGAATGAGGAACTGTACATTTTGTCCGCTTTCTTTGTCCGTCATGTTCATAGTAAAGTTGGGCTTAACAATGATGGAAAGCCGTTAGCACCTTTGAAAATATTTTGTACAAGTTATTTTAAAATGTATGCAAATTAAATTCCAAGTATACTAATTCTGAGAAGTGTAATATTTTAAAATACTTTGTGAAAAAAAAAACAGTTCCCACATCTTGAGCATCATCATAATAAACCTTACCTGTTTGGTCTGGACAGTTGGACTTGGTATTTCTTGGTGTAAACCTTAAATCCTCCTGCACTACCCCAGGCATTTTTTATGCTTGCTATTATCTGTTCACTATTGGGAGAGCCAGCATAGTGAGGCTGCTGTGTGTATTGCCTGAAAAAGAACAGAACATGTTTAGTTGTAATAATGATATGCAGTTCTTACATGTACATGTATTCTCAGTAAAAAATAGAGGATTACAATACATCTGGAGTAACAAGAAAAATAATAAGACAATTATCCTTTTTTACGATAGTTTTCAAAATACCCTTCAATTGCTCTTAAGGCTTGCTCGGATATGGTGCGGTAAAGAGCCACACTAAAATGAAAAGAAAAAAAGCAGCGCTTCCATTAACATGTCTGGGGAAAGTAATTCCAAATTAATCATGAAAATTGTTTCTGACGTTGCTAAGTTTCGAACTCATTACACAAGATTGGCATCATCATGTTTAAAACTTTAAATGATCCATGTCATTTCTTGTGCCTGACATAAATTAAAAAGGCACTTAAATATTATAATATTTTTCCTCCACTGTCTATTTAGAGTGGTGATTGTGAGGGAGTTGATGTTTTTTTTCTTTTCTTCTGTCATTCTTACATCACAATAGAGCATTAAAGAGAAGGTTGAGTTCTGGGAAGAGGTGAAAAACAATCTGTGAGCGTTATCATTGTATTATGCAAGTGTGGAAGAACATCAGAGACAAAATGTTCCCTGAAAAGCATGGCTCTTCAAATGCCTTAAATTGGGCCAAATTTCTGATCATTTTGATGATTAATTCAAGAACCTTGCAGTACACACCAATACTTATGTGCTACACTGTAGATGATCTGAAACATTTTCGGATCAATTTCAAACCGTTTCTTTCATAATGATAATAATAATAATAATAATCTTTTAGTCCACTCCAAATTCTATTAAACCGAAATGAAAATTCTTTTTGCCCAATTGATCGTGAAATGACCAGAAATGACCAGAAATGGTCTACCGGTATGCCTTTAATTAGGAAGGTACTTTAATATAACACTTTAAATATTTTTTCCTCCACTGTCTTTAGAGTGGTGATTGTGAGGGAGGTGAGGGTTTTGTTTTCCTTCTGTCACTCTTACATCATAATGAAGCATTGCCTTAAGTTATAGTGACAATTAATGTTGCATTGTAAACCATGAACCACACATCATCCATGTTCTTGAGCAGAAAGAACAAATTTGAATCTATTTCTGTTAACACATACCATATCTGAATGAAAGCACATCAAGTGAAATATGCATTTACATAGTAAGTCTAAGTTGCAACAAATTTGTTTACCAGTAATTGCCATTTCAACTTCGAATTTAGCCTTTTTTAATGCATTTTGTACTTTCCAAAATTCTAACCATAAAATATCATTTTGAACCCATTGTAAATTTTGACAATCGCACACATTGTCCTTCTTTTGCATAGCAGAATTAGAAAAACACAAAACTTACTTTAGATATAAATCCAACGTTGCGTTGCTGATTAGGGTATGTAGGATGTTACTGTAATTACTATGAGGGGCTGGTTCTTCTGTCGGAGTTGGCACTGATACAGTGTGGGTCTCATTTTGCGTTTGCGTTTCGCAGTGCTCCACGACCGCGTAGTGCAAAAAATGTCCAATCACAATCCCGACGAAGAATAGGCACAAGGCAAAAGCGAAAAGGCCAAGAGTCTTTCTGTGTTCGCTGCACCACCTCCTAACGGCTGGCCACCGACCATAGCCACTGTAGTTGTCGCGAACCTTCAGATCTAGCGTATCAATGTCCATTTCTTCCGCAAAGCGGGTGTACGCAGCTCCACCTCCATCAATCGCCATGGTGATGTGTTAACAAGAAATCTGGAGGAAATTGAAATTAAGTAAAATGGATGACTTTTCTACACAATCTTTCAATTCAATTCAATTCAATTCATTTTATTTCCATTTCTCGTAAAAAATACATTCAACAATACATTAAACATAAGCAAATATATAAATAATACAAAGAATATGGAGGAGCCAGCAGAGGCTATTGGCATTTCAAAGGCTGGGCTACGATGTCCGCAGATAATTATACAAAGTAAAGAGAAAAGAAACAATGGGTAGTAAATAGATAGATAAATAAATAATACATCCATACATGTAATGACGCATTAGTGCCTGTGCCTTCTTACACGACTAATGAACAAGCAGATGACTTCACTGAACACACATGTACACAAGAATTTGACTCACGAAATAGTCTCCGGGTTCAATGACTACATGTAGCCATATCAGATGTTATCCGGTTATTGCAATACACAACTACAAGTACAAAGGACAAATTCTCATGAAAAGCGCTTTATAGTTGGCCTCAAAATGCTACAATATCATTTACAGCGCGACAAATTGCGAAAGCTCCAGTTGGCCTAAATACTACAATTAAACCATACACTGCTACAATTGTGACAAGCTTTGGTTGGCCTCAAAACGCTCCTCCCCGCACTCTCTTCACAATACAACACTTCCTCACATAAGCAAACGACACACAAATAGATGATACAATGAACAACTGATGTGACAAGAAATAACACAATGCCGCCTCGATCTTCATCCGTACTATGATTGATATGTGATGTGTTGACTCATCGAAAGCAGCAGACTAACTTTTTAGTTTTCTTGTTGTCAGTTGTCAATTGTCACTATTGTAAAGAGTATTTTGATGCAATGCCGAGTGCTCCTCGGTTGACTTGTCAACAACACAATAATGATGATAATAATAATAATATATACATTTGTAAAGCGCAATAACTAAGTGGATATATTCTACTGCGCTGCAAGAGCAATACATGTACATATATACATTTATAACAACAAAATTATTCTTTGTTGAGTACTTATAATTTCCAAATGTAGTTGTAAACTGTGCATGTACCTTGTGCAGCTTCTTGAAGTTCTTGCACAGTTAAACTACAACTGTAGATAGATACATGTAGAAAGTGGTGGTTATTTTACCTGACAGCTAAAAAAGCATAAATGCTTGTTAGTAAGCAACCAGAAGAGTCAAGACCGATGGCTTTAGGTCCTCTCCGAGGGACCTGGTATGGAGGATTTATGCCTTACCAATGGGCACTAGCGCATCGACTTGGTTTCGAACCCGGGTCACCAGATTACGAGACCACTGCTCTATGGACTGAGCTACCGCGCTTCCAGCTAAGGGATTATTTAGCCAAACATCGGAACGCACTCCGTAATAATTGTCCAATCACACCTGCGTATAAATGTTCAAAGATTTGGTTATTACACATCTGCAAATTATGCCAGTATATCGTAGATAAAGATGCTTAAGAAATTAATTGTTCGTGAAACACGTCGTATTAACGAATAGGAAGACTAAAGAGCGATAACGAAGAGTATACATGTAACGTACATGTAGAACAATGTATATTATGTAGCGATGAGTGAAACGAACATGGAGTGAAAATTAATGAGTGAGTGGTTTGCTGTAAAGCAATAGAAATATTTTACCTCAACAATACGATGATTGATGTACTGTGTTGATAGCTCTGTCTCAGATGAGTAACTTTGTTATTCTTCTGTTGTGTTCACTGATGTAAGAGTATTCATTGCCAAGTGCCGCTTGTTTGACTCACCCATGACAATATGAAACAGTTGTCTGAATTTTATAGTTTGAATGGCTCAATAAGTTTGATTGATAGTACAGTTCTGTATATTTATTCAAAATTGTTTTCGATGATTAACCAACTCTGTTCACTTTGATGTGTATTCCATATGTATTGTAATTTGTAGGTTTATTTGCACTTTTTAAAATATGTACCGTAATTGTTTATCAGTCTATTTTGTTTGTTATAGCGCTTAGAGACTTCAATGGTAAGTGCTTTATAAGTAACGTTTTGGTTTTGATTTATTTATTTATATATATATATATATATATACGGTAAACAACAAAATTATTCATACCCTTACCAAGTTTTGGATATAAAATATGTGAAAAATTGATTTGTCTGATTTATATTTCTTAAGAGTGTGAGATACAAAACTTACATCTGAAAGTTTTCAACTAAGGCCCTTGTTCGAGTTCAACCAATCCACCTTTCGTTCTTTAAATAATTAAATATATATATATATATATATATATATTAATATATTCATTTTAAAAAAAGAAGATTATTATTAAAAAAATAATAATAATAATAATAATAATTTACAAGGCGATATGAATAATTCAGTAGTTGACTATATGCACAGTACTTAAGTATTGCACACATGTACACTGTACTAATACACAGCTGCATTTGAAAGAACTTAACAGAAATTTCTACCACAACCTGTGCCCATCTCAAATGTTGTTCGATGTCAGGTATCGTTTTAAGTTGATGAGCAGTAAATTGGCAATGCAATGAAAAGTTCAAAATCACCAATTCACTACACCAAGTAGCAATACTAAAATTTAAAAACACATGGCATACAATTTCTGTGCACAAATCTCTTTTATCAACAAACGAACAAAAATGTTACCAACTTGAAGAAGAAAATCTGATCTCTACACGGTATATGCGTCCTTTAAAAAAAATTGGCATGAGCTGTGAAACTGTTTTTTTATGCTTTATTGTAAAGAAAAATCAAACCTTTCCCTTTTCAGCTCCTTTTAGGATCTGATAGCACAGACAAGAGTTAATGTCACTGTTTTTTTTTCTTCAACACACCTCATTTCAAATTCTCCATCTTTTTCTAAATGTTCAAATTAGTCAAATATAATAAAGATAATAGTGGGTTCTTGTATAGCGCTCATGTCTGCCAGACTTGACACTCCGGGCGCTCCCGATTATCTGATATATATAGCAGTAACTTTTCACATACTGTATAACAGGTAAAAAAACAAGACTTGCAGTATTAAACAACAATACATGTAGGCTAGACATAACTATAGAATGTTCATACCAAATACACTGTAATTGGCAAAAGAGAGAGATGCCTCTAACGTGTTACATTTATAATCTTTCATTTCCTTGTAAAGAGTTACTGAGCATAACTAATAGCTTACTTCTATTCAGGAGTTAGAAGTAAAATACAATGCAAATGGTGGGATCACAAGATAATTATGGTTGATTGCCATTGTATGGAAACCACTGAAGCTAAGTTGTCAAGGGACTTTTTTAAATACCATTTTGACAAGTAAAAATATCAACCCAGATCAGAATATTTGTGCATGATCAACTGTATGAAACAGACCTGAAAACAGATGACAGCATATCTCTATTATGCTCCCTCCTTCGTACTGTAGGGGTGTAGCTTGTGCGATGCAGACTATTCAGGCAAACAAATAGCCTTTTGTTATGTTTTGTATCAAGAACACTTCTAGAGATTCACAAGTACTCTATGGAGAGGGTACCTAACTGGCACTGCCAAGTCATAATATCGTGACTGTGGGAAAATGAATGATGAAAAGCAATGGACTGTGCAATTTAAATCTACAAAAAAATATACCAGTATTGATGGGGATTTTGTTTTGCTTTGTTTTTTATCTTGTGCAAATGCGAACAAATTTCTGATCTGGTTTTATATTTTCACCAAGTATCTTAGTAATAAATTCCCTACAAAATTTTGTTTTAATGAATTAAAATATGTAAAAAGAAAAAATAATTAGCGCCGATAAGATAGGAGATGAAACTTATTCCTCCAAACCCTTTGGAAATTACTCATGGTACAGTACATAGATCAAGTAGATGAGAATTCTAATGTAAAATAAAAAAATTAGCACCATACACAGGGCTGTCAACCCTCCCGCATTTGGAGGGAGACTCCCACCAATGATGTAGAACCTCCCGCCAAACCGTACCTTATACCAAAAAAAGAAAGAAAAAAAGTGCTCTTTTTTCTTTCTCTTCCTCCTTCATTCCTTTTTTCATTCGGGGGGGGGGGGGGGGGAGAGCACACGCCCCTTCCTTTAAGGCGACATAATGTTCAGGCATAGTCGCATAGACTCTTTAAAAATCGTTTCTAGCAGGATTGTAAATTACTTCTCCCTTCCGTACATATTAAATACATGCATTGAAATATTAAAGTGAGAATCATATTATCATTGCACCAACTTTATATGTACTTTTGGATCAAAAGGGTAAAGCAAGTGGTAATGCAATGATGCAGAATGAAATATTGAATAATTCAGCACCTCATTTGTATGAAAAAAATGTACCAAAGAAGGTATACCACCGCCGTTGAGGTTATGCAGTAGCACCCTCAGACAGAGCCAAGCTCAACCGATGTGTGCACAGAATATATACAGAAATGGCTATTGTCTGAGTCTAACTAACAATAGGAGGGAGTGGATGAGACAGGCAAACAAAATGTAACCACAAATTATCAAAAGCTAGGGTTGGGTACACACAAAGAAAATCACAGAATCATCCAAACCTATGTCTACATGTAAAGCAATCACATTTTTTGCAGTGAGAACTGGAATTCTGCATTTCATATGTACTGTATGTATGGGAGCTCTTTTCAGTGTCAGTTTTATTTTTCATTTCCAACAGAACAGTGATTTTGACAAAAAAAATCAGATATATAACTCAATATTCAATAATATACATTTCAAATAGAAAGTATACATAAATATCCAGTATAATAGTTCTTTTTTAATTTTTAAAGTTAAACCTGTGAAAATGGTGGTGAATAAGTTTTATTTCCTGACAGCGATATTTACACATTTTACTGACTGTTCGTATTCATGTTTTTTGCCAGAGTTTTTTGGAGCTCCATTGCTCATTGCTCCCGTGTATTTTCCCCCACTGATTTTACACATTTGTGAGAAGAGGGCATGTGAGAAGAGTTTTCTTTTTGTTTCATAAATGTAGATGAAGCAATATGCACTCAAGTTTTTTTTTTAAAGCATGTTTTAAAAATTGAAGAAAAAGTATTGTGCAGTCTAGCCACCACCCATATTTACAGAGTACCACATTCCCATTGAATACATGGCTAACAAATTTTGAAGATTAAACATTTCCGAAGAATGTTTCCTTTCATACTGTGGGACTTTGCACTCTCAAGTAATAATGAAATATGACAAGGCTTTAACAGTATCTGATTCAAATACCTAACAATGATATACATGTAATTGTATAAGTAAACTGTATTTGTTATGTACCATAATCACACAAAGTTTGTACAGCCTCGGGACAGAGAGTAGACGATAAAAGATTAATAGTGTTTTGCCGTTTTCCCTCCATTCGAATTCTACAGTGTAAGATCTACCATTGTGCAGCACTCCAGTAGCAAGAAAAAAAAACACAAAGCCGCAAAGCCGCAAAGCTTGAAAGGACAAAAAATTGTGTTACAACCATATGTTTGCTACCAACAAACAAAAATATGCAAGAAAAAAATAGAGATTTAGGTTTTATAAATTACAAAGTGCACATGAGATATTCTATAAACCAATGAAGCATTACATTTTCTTGGCCACTCCTCTTTTAAATTCTCTATTAGCCTTGCGAAAATGACCTCTTTGATTGTGTTCCTTTGATCTGCTTAGGATATGTGGTATGCGTTATTGAGGGGGTAAAAGGAAATATATTCATCTCACTGGACATTCTGAATACATAACGTGTGCCTTTTTTCCCTTTATAAAAACTCATTCTCATTAATTGGTCATATATCATTCTGCTGACAGTAATAGCATTCACATATATGGCTTAATGCATATTGAGTCATAGTACATACATGTACAGGTACAGTAACTAAAACATTACACAAATTAGTACCGAAGTTTAACGTACATCATACGGGCCAAGTTGTCAAGGTTGCTGGTTCCTAACAATTTTGTGTTAAACAATGGTATGGAACTGGTGATCACACAAGCCCCAAACATATTTGCCAAGCTCCAGCTCGTTGCTTGAATGATTTCGCAGTGAACCTCATGAGTATGCTCTATTGTTTAGAACCAGTAACCAGGACAACGAGCGAGTATGACGTTAGCACTTTGGTACGTGAAAGTCTGCAATTCACAAATTCAATAGGACCCTCTATTCAGGGCTTGACTCTAATGGGAACCTAGAACACATGGGCAAAAAAAAGTCTGCACCCTAAAATGTTAACATTCTTGAATAGGGCTCATGTACAGTATACAGAGTCTAAAAACTCAAATCATGACCCTCTTCAAAAAAGGTTTAGTTTGAAGCCCTTCTCTACATTGCAAATGCATATATGGGTAATTCCATAAATTAGGGACCCACTTTGTGACATTTTTGGTGTCCCACTTTATAAGGAACCCGCACGTATTTAGTGGCTGTGAGTTAAAGACATAAATAGTGGAGTGAGATGGTAAAGTGATTTCTAAGCATAATATTGCATCCTCATACCACAAATCACTTAACATTCTCACTCCACTATTTAAGTCTTTACTCAGAGGCCCAGAGCCACAAATATGTGTGGATTCCTTATGTAAGTGGGACACCAAAAATGTCACAAAGTGGGGCTCCTAATTTATGGAATTTCCCATATACAATGTAATAGCGGTAAATTGTAGATTTGTACAACACAGCAGGGTTTGCAATTAGCGATCGTCCAAGTTCCAATGACTACCTTAAATCCTCCAGGGCAACCTTAAAGATTGCCTTTGTCGCCCTTCCTTAAAGATAAAGACCAGTTCTGGTCATGCGATTGCATTGTGTAAGAAACGGTGTGGAATGGATAAGAAAAGGTTGATCATCTAGCATATAAGTATTGGTGTGAACTTCAAGGTTCTGGAGTCATCAAAATGATAAGGAATTTGGCCCAGTCTTGGTAAAGTAACAAGCACTGTACACAGAAAGATGAATATGGGACTACCCCCATACGTGCCTGACACGTGCGTTATATCTATCAGGTCCAAATAGATATAATAATTTACCAAATATATCAATTGGTAGGCGGTTTCTCCGCAAAATTTGTATCATTACCTATTAGTCAAAACATATTCTTTCACATGATTGGTAATAAGAGCTTCCATTCCATATTTTGAGAGGGGGCCGTTTACAAAACTGGTCTTTACCTTTAAAGCAATATGGCAAATATAACATCTCACTGTGGATCTATAGGCTTTTGGGCTAAGGTCATTGCACAAATATACACAAGAGATGAATACCAATGGGAGTGACAAAAAGATGAACATAAGAGCTGAAGCACTACTGGACTACCGGTATACAAATCTCTGAAGACTCTGAATACAGTTCAAGGACAAAAATATCAACTTTTGTTTAAACTGATAAGGTGATCTCTCTTTGTTGTATAGAGTTCATGAGAGGAATGATACATTTTCAACAACAGACACTAGTAATCTACATGTATGTCAGGCATTAATACATCGTACTATCCTTTTTTTTCAATTGCTTACTTTAATAGTGTGAATATAAAATTATAAATGTAATATTACAGTCAAACCTGCTTTAGTGACCACCTGTCTACATGTACAATTGTTGTTTCCCTTGAAAATGGTTTCTCATTGAAACAATTACTATAGTCACCTGTCTATAAAGACCACTTTTCTTGTCTCCCTCCTGTTGTCTTTATAGACAGGATTCACTGTGTATGTTACAAGTAAAGGAGTGAGGTGATTAACAAGCCATCTAAAACAAGCCATATCAACTGAAACGTTTACATTTCAAGTCTTCACTTGACACATGTACTATGTACAGACTACAGAGGAATTGATAAAGCACTTGTTTTCTTATCTCATTCAGAAATTTAACAAGTAAATGTCAGTGTTTACTGAGAGTCAATACACCAACAGACAGGGAAATACATTACATTCTTTTGTCTGCTGGAGTCACAAAAACATGCTTCCTGATTATGGTTAGCAGGATTGCTTTTTTCAAAGAAAAGGGGGTAACTAAAGTCTGAAGAATGATCAAACCGGTAAATCTGTCATTTCTGTCAATTGTATGATTAAAGTTGAGAGATGACTGTAGTGTTTTCATTCTGCATTTTTAATTCAGCCACAGTACATTCATGTCAACAAACTTTTAAGCAGTAATCACACTCGCCGAAGCTGGTAATATACATGTATATGCAAAAATTTTGTTTGTAGTAGACTGTAGGCCTAAACTGGAATTTCAATGTGACAAAACAACATGTCTCCACTAAACTGGGCTGTTCTCTTGTATTGAGTAAAACTAAATCTAATACCATTAGATTTGTACGAGAGGATTCTACCGTCTTCCTGTTGGCTCTCCCTCAATAATCCTCCGGATTCCGCCTCTCCCGTTGATGTTTTAATGTTTTCTTTTGTAAAATCATTCAATGTCATTACTATTTTGTTGATGACTTTTCTATCGTCTTTTGATTTTTATTAAAAGTAGCTGTCTGCCTTATTAGCAATTGGTAGGCTTTTTAGTTTGTACACTTTTGTACTTTTCTTGTTGTGGAAAATTAAATTAAAGGGGAATCAACCTCTTGACTAGTATGAAGCATTATCATGACATAGAGAGTAAAACAATTTTTTTTAAATATAAAAAGCATTGATGTAGGCCAAATAATTTTGTCTTGCAAGTCAAATAAAGAGACCCTACTTCGTCATACTTACTACTACGTCGTCTTTAGATGTTTAAATGGCCTACAAACTGAAATAAGCATGTAGTTCGAGGTTAATTTCCCTATAATTTATTTTCTATTCTGGCTTTGCACACAGAAACAATAGCTGATACTCTCTCTCTCTCTCTCTCTCTCACAAACACACACACAAACAATTTTCAGGCTGATTCCCTCTTTCATATTTCTGCTTGAGTTAACTGTTTTCATAGGCATAGCTACATGTAGCTACATGTACATGTAGACGGATCCGGGCTAACTCGGACCAGGGGACAACTCGGCCCAGCTGCAAAAACTGTCATTTTTTGTCATTTTACCCTAACCCTAAACCTGAACATGCAAAAAATGACAGTTTTTGCATCTGGGCCGAGTTGTCCCCTGGTCCGAGTTAGCCCGACTCCATGTAGACAGACCAGCTGCAACAGAGAACATTTGAAAAATACTCCTCCAAAACACACATAATTTCCACATGCTGAATCCACCAAATTGGAAGTTGGATTCTACTACTTTTCTCATGTTTTGATCAAGGACAGAATCTCGGGTAAAGGTAAAGGTAATGTTGAATAAATTTTGTTCAATCAACATTCAATGTCAAATGAATCATCACATCTCCAGAATTTCAGGCTTAACTGCAGAATACCACGTACAATGTACATGTAGCTAAACCTGCACGCGCGCAAAATAATTATGCAAGCCCACCTTTAATCTACCTATCATCAGCTCAATCAGTAAGAACAGCATAATAAAATGTTGGAGTTGTGGGTTTGAATCTCAGTATTTATTCAGTTGTTTTTGGCCTTTATCAATTTTAATGCAAAGCAATAAATAATCAAAGTCTAATTTTTTGTGACCTCTTTCCAAGCTGTTATTGTTAATGACGTAAAACATATCGACCAAGCTAGCTAGCGTCCGGAACTCTCTTGGCGTTCGGGGTATTCCACAGTTGTTCCGAATTCTATAACAAATTCAAATTGTCTAGATTCTAGACTAGATCTAGATCTATTTCAATTTGAATTTGCACTGAATTATTTTTCCTGTTTGCCATTTACAGAACTGAATAATTGTTTGCAAAATACGAGAAATCATGAATTGAATATCATCATCCCTTAAAATATCAAACTGTAGCTATGATTGGCCGATCATCATCGGTTCCCAATCATCCGGCTGGCGCAGGCCGATGCATTCGGGGCGGAGCTGAGGAGCCGACTACTACTACGGTCTACCGAGTACCGTGTGTAAGACGGTACCATGTACCCAGCACTTGCACTTGTGCAGTGCATCAGCATCAAAGTGACTGACACTGCCTGCCGAATCTTCGACTGGATTGTCCCTTTTAATAATGTTTTGTAAATTTTTGTTCATCATTCTCAGAAAAAAACATCCAATACATACATCATTATGTAACAAAAGTCTCAAAATGTTATGAAAATGTCTAAAATTACCTTTAATCAGTGACGGCAACGCTCTCGGTCGTGATGCAAGTACCAAAGGAGACGAGATAATGCATAACGACTGTTCTGTAGTCTGCATTCAGGCTTTAATAAAAAAAAATAATAATATACATGAATTACATGGACATTTCAGCCAAAGCTATATGCTTCTCTTGATATCAATTGTCTGGGGTGGCTTTATATGTAAAATTAAGACAATTTTTTACAAATTGTTGACCTGTATTATAATCATTATGGATGAATCGTTTCAATCAATACAAGAATCAGAGTGCATGTTATGTGTTAGAGGCTTATAAATGCAGACTATTAAACAACAATGCAAATTGAAACAAAAACATTGTTTGAGACTGAGTCAAGAAAATTAAATGTCGACTAGTGTGACTGCTCTGAATCGCAAGTCCTCCGATTAATCACAAGTTTCATATCTCGTATGTACACATTTGCGATTAAACTTCTTCTTCCTAGTTGATCCCCCCCCCCCCACTCCGAGAACGAACGGGCCCCATGCGTGATTTTAATACCAAAATGTCCGGTAAAGGGGTACTTTTCGTGCGACAAAGTCCGGCCCGCGAATTGTAAAAAAAGGGGTGTATTAACTTTTCACCCGGAGATTTCTTTAAAAAGGGGGTGTTTTTTCTTTTTTTTTCTCTTATCTCTTTGGACTCCTGAGAAATTATTCCGAATTTAAGGGGGTACATTGAGCATTTGTCATGATTTAGGGGGGTCTCCAAGGCAGGAAAAGCCCGCGAAAAGCCCGCGAAAGGGGGGTTCGGAAATGTTGGCAGGGCTCAGATAGGGGGTGCTTTCAAAAAGAGGGAGCGAGCATAATATGCGTAGTAAATAACACTGAGTAGGGGGGGGGGCGGGGTTGCTCCCTCCACTGTTTTCGAGATTCCTGGAGTCCAAATAAAGTCAATGTTTAAAATCCGGCCGGTTAGGAGCTTTGGAGAGTCTTAGAACGAGAAGCATCAATTTTGTGTAGGAAAAAGAGCGATAGTAGAATCGCAAAATTAAAAAACCGTCCTAGCTATAGCTGATTGATTCACACTTGTAATGGGATCTTAGTCTTTGTATAGTTGGAAAACTTCTTCATCAAACTCATTGTTATTTATCAATTAGTGAATGTCCAGGATGACCAAGCGCCACACATTTTATTTCCCCTCCTTCCCAAGGGCGCTTTGTTGGTATGGTGCTCCTTGATCTGCAAAAAGCTTATACAGTAATCATTGCGTCTTATTGAAGAAGTTACAACTAATGGGTTTTAATAAGGCAAGTTTTTAAATTGGATTGGTTCAGATCATAGTTATCTCTATGGTTCAGATCCTACTTATCTAATCGACACCAAGTAGTGCATGAGTGGCCATTCATGATATTCGTTCCAAACTAATGCCTATAACATGCGGTGTTCCTCAGGGGAGCATTTTAGGCCCAATTCTATTTTCAAGTTATATAAATGATATGTGTATTTGTATAAAAGACTTTAAACTATTATTGTACGCAGATGACAGCGTACTACTCTGATTCAAATCCTGATCCTAAATATATTGAGGAAAAGCTCAGTGAACAGCTGTCTACGTGTGTCGATGGGGGGGGGGTTAGGTTTTTTTTAGGGGGGTTTACACACATAAAAATACCAAAGGGGGTGGGTTTAAACCCCCAAACCCCCCTCCCCTGCGTACGCCCCTGATATTGTTGTATGTTGGAAGCTTGTCGAATAAAAATCAATCAATCAATCAATCTCCAAAAACATGGTTGGCTTAATCATGGACCTCTACTACTTTGTAGTAGGTCCATGGCTTAATTGAGACAGATTACGCAATGGAAGCCCCCTCCCGTTCCCCCTTCTCTCTCTCTCCCTCTCTCTCTCTCTCTTTCTTCCTCTCAGACATATTAATTTTATGTTTTTTTTAATCTTTCTCTCTCCGACTGCATTTTCTTTTTTAACTGCATGCCTTTCAATCTCTTTATCCCCTACCTCCTCTCATTCGTCTGCCAATTTCTCTCTTTAATTCTGTCTTTCTATCTATCTCTCTATCTATAAATCACTTTCTCTAATGTAATCCATTCCCTTCTCATATCTCTCTATTTCTCTCTCTGTCTCTCTCTCTCTCTCTCTGTATATATTTATTTATTTATTTAGATGCATAATTTCACAATTTAACAATTCATTGGAGTTTACATCACATGAAAAAAAAACATAATATAACGAATCATTTTCAATTTTACAATCCATTTTAATTGACTTCAAGTGTAAAAGAATATAAAAATGTTTTATCAAAGACAAGTTACAACTATTATACAGTTTAAAGAATGACCACAAAGGCTGGTGATGAAACATATGCAAATAGAGTTTGAATCGTTACACCTTTCACAAATATAATTTATGACAAATAAAATTCCTAAATGTCTAAACTATTTTACACTATTTACAAAGAACAAGAAGAAAAAAAAGAAAAAAAGAAAAATATATATCTTTTTCTTTTTATCTCTCTTTCTATTTCTCCCTTTTCTGCTACTCTCTCTCTCTCTCTCTCTCTCTCTCTCTCTCTCCTTCTCTCTCTCTCTCCATATCTTTCTCTCTCTCTCTCTCTCTTTCTCTCTCTTTCTCTCTCTCTCTCTCTCTCTCTCTCTCTCTCTCTCTTCTCTCTCTCCTTCTCTCTCTCTCTCTCCCTCTCTCTCTCCCTGATATTATAGTTTCTCCCGAGCATTGTCTTCCAAAAACTGTGAGTCAAATTATGTTTAACAGCCCCGGCTATAGTTTTGCATTTTTTTTTTTTTTTTTTTTTATATTTACAAAATGAAAGAGCATGTAATATCAAGCTTATGAGGGTCTGCTGCTCCTCCTCTAATCAATACAGCATAACAATTTCCACAATCTACTTCTTCCAGTTACTACCAAAAAATGTGATCTTGAACTCTTTCCGTCTTCACATCTTCATCCTTTTCGTTCATCTTCCATTCACTTTCAGAGTCTTGTGTCTCCCCCAACACCTCAACATCTGTGTTTTCTTCCTCCTCCATTTGCTCCATTATTGGAATGAACGAAAGTCCGTTTTTTCCATTTTCCTTCATCTTCAGAATCTCTTCTGCCCGATTCTCATCATTCTCTGTCTTTAACTTCTCAACTTCCACCATCAGCATCTGCGCCTCCTCCATCTTCATCTTCTCAATCCACATCTCCTCCCAAAAGAGGTCAGCAAAGTCCCTCAACTCCTCCGTCATTTCTGAATCCTTCTCCACCTTCTCCTTGCCCTCTAAATACATTGCAAGATCCGCCTCCTCCTCCTCTCCCTTGTTCTTCTCCCGCTCCACCTCCGAGTCCACCTCCTCTTCTCCCTTTACTTCTTCCCCCACCTCCTTTGCCTCCTTCAACTCCTTCTCTTCCTCAAACTTCTTTCCCTCCTCATCCTTCGCCTCCTCCTGCTTTGCGTTCTCATCCGCTGTGTCCTTCACTTTGTCAGGCTCACCCCGTTCAAATTCCCTCATCCCCTCTTCCGTTTCCTTCGCATATCGAGTGTTATCTAAAATGAATTTAAAACACATATTTATAAGAGTTGGAACTAATTTCGGAGAATAACAATATCCGCATTCATTAATAATGATGAGAATGATCATTCAAAAGATAATTTAAAAAAAAACAGATAACTTTGTAGCTATGCAGATCATGATGCGTGCGCACCAAGTATACCGCATCTTTATTTCGTCACAATAAACGCAGTTGTCTTGATCAAACTAACGTTACAAACAAACTGTAAGGAGTTGCGTCATTAATCGTATAGCATTTTAAATATTAATTCAATTGCATTTCGCTAGAAAAAAATAAAAAATAAATAAACGTTAGGTAACAAGGATCCCGTTTTCAACAATAATATTGCTCCCTATCAGACATAAATATTATAGACTGTGTTACCTCATATTGGTCCGATGATAGTCCTTAGAACTGTGGGGAATCACATAATTCAAGCTTTTTAATCGGTTTCTAATTCAAAAGTTGTTTTAGTGCGAGCTCGTGTGGCGACAAAGTAGATTTCATTCATTTAGAAAATAAGAATACTTGTCGGGACTGAGGGCAAAATTGAAAATTCTCAGTAATATGTAAACGATGTTATATGGCAACTAAATAATCTCAGGCCGTTTATATATTTTTTTTCGCGGGCGGGAAGGGGGGGGGGGGGGGGCGAGGGAGCTAACATGATCAGTGGATGAGATCTGTTATTAGCCTAGGGGTGTTGTAGACCAGAAGTGTCCCTCCCGGGGACAGGAGGGGGGGGGGGTACAGTGCCTCCCCCACTTTTTCAAGTATCCCAAAATTAATTGCCCTATTCGAATCTGAGACTAGTGTCCCTTTATCTTTGTAAGAAGTGCCCCTTTCCCTTTCAATAACTACCCCATTTAAATCGGATAAGCGCACCTTATATTTTCACATGTGTCCCTTCCCCTTCTCTTAAATGCCCCTATTCAACTCTGGTAAATGACCCTTTTCAGGTACGAGAAGTTACTCCTTTTCTCTTCCAGAAAGTTCCCTTCTTTTGAATTGTTTGATTTTTTAAACTGGATTTGTGCGATTTGGTTAATACTTTTAGATTTAGATTGAGAAAATCTCCCAAAAGATAAATACCATTCACAATTCTCTTCGAGCAGTATGTTTAATTGTTTAATCACCTTGTATAATAGGCCCTGCAATTCATTTAAAATATTTTAGTGATTGCGAACGGGCGAAGCATGCTGAATAGAACATTTGGGCTTCATTCACGCAACCACACCAGTGACACCAGGAAACGGAAACACTATTAATGATTACTGAAACATAGTTAAAAAAAAAAAAAAAAATGTTTTCTTCAACATTTTTATTTACTACAACATTTATTAGTATTTTGTGTTGTTTTAGATAGCTTTGTAAAGCGCAAAAATCCTTAGAAAATAAACTATTAAGGAAAGGTATAAAGCAATGATGCAATTTTACCCATGCTGTTGTAGTATAGTATGGATATCCCGTCTCTTCTTTTATGCACACCCCTTCCCTTCCACTGCTATCTCTTCCACTGCTATCTCAAGTTCAAAAAAGGTCCCGAATGTCCACTTAACTATAAGCGAGGTATGAGTTCATTAAAAACATGATGTAAAACATTAAGTATATCACACCAAAGCACCTCAATCTGACAGCACGATGTGGAGAAAATGTAATGGTGCAGATACATAATAAATATACAGCGACAGTCTAAGTCATGAAGCAATCATGCATTTATAATTTAACTAAGGCTTGGCCCCACAGGGCAAATAAGATCAGCCAAGATCAAACTTTTGGAATGTACGATTTTTGGGGAGGGGTCGTCTTTTATCAATTTCTGTTTATTGATAATACTTATAACATTTGGGAATGGGCATGTGAGTATGATTTATATATTGTTTTGTTTGTGTATAATATAACTGGGATCATGCATTTTTATTATAGATATATATGCATAACATTGGGGGATATATGCCCCCACCCAAAGATTTCCGCCTATATGGACATGATGTGTGACCAGTGGCGTACGCAGGATTTTTTCAAAGGGGGGGGGGGGGGGGGGGGGGTTAAAATCGGGCCCAAAATTTCGCAATTTGAAAATCGCGCCGGCCGAAAAGTCGCTCAGTGGGGGGGGGGGGGGGGGGGGGGGGGAAGGTGGGGGGGGGGGGGGGGGGGTAAGCGGACACTTTTTTTAAAATTTTTGTTTAGTCCAAACAAAATCGCAACGACTCAGCCAGCCAGCCAACCAAAAAAAAAAGTCAAAAGGGGGGGGGGGGGGGGGGGGGTGGGGGTTTCGCAAAAAACATAAACAAAACATACACATTAAAAAAACTCAAGGGAGGGGGGTTTAACCCCAACCCCCCCCCCCCCTGCGTACGTGTCTGTGTGAGACAGTTTCATACTTTCATGTCGACTTTATATTTTATTGATACATGTACTCCTAAATGATAAAATCATATATATTTTGCCCTATATTTCCTAATCATGTATTTCGTGGAAGTGTCTTGATTTTGGAAATCAAGTCTAAAGTTGCACTTCATTGACATCATTTGGTCCATGTATATTTGGGGCAATATATCCCCTATGCCCTATATGGCTCCCCCTTCGGTTACCTGTACCGATTGGAAATCCCCAAATAATTTTCATTTTTGTAAACAAAGTACGAGTAGTATCAATGACGTCATAACGATGGTGCAAGCTGGCCGAGAAGGAAGAGATACAGGATTTGCAATGTCGATGTTTTAACGTTTTGAGATACATTCTGATTACAATTACAATCGGAATTCATTCATTTCCAAATAAATATTATCTTAGGTAATGTATTTTATGATTTTACTACAGTTTAAAAAACGTTTTCAATGTGTTTTTGACGTGAAATGAGCGTATAGTTGGTCCGGTGTAAAAGACCATTAGAGAGCACCTAGTCCCATGTGTAGAAAATTGTGTTCCCTTTTTAGTACTGTCGTTTATGTTTTAGAAATACTTGTGAAAATATCTTCGTGAAACGAGATCTGTATTAAAAGGTAGAAAATAACTTGGCTAGATCTATATCGTATTAAGGAAACCACTCGTTTGTTTGCATGCAAGCACTTGTGACTGAGTCTTTACCAAGAGGCAAGACTAAGAGAGATCATTTCAGCATTTGTTTTGTTCGACTTTGTCTTTGATCAAATGAAAAAAATCCCTGCTGATATATTTTTGCCTTCTACTTTTTTCTAGCGATTGTGTAGGAATTTAACTCTGCCAATATAAGAGCCGCAAAACTTTGGTCCATGTCAAGCACACATAAAATCCAGACCTTATTTTGTTTTCTTGACGGGACCGATTTTTGGTGGCCGATTATTTTTTGGTCGCGTTGCCTTGGAGTTGGAGATTTTGGCGCTAGTGTAGTTCCGTATCCATTTTTTTAGCAGTTTAATATCCATTCTTAGCAAAGGAATTTTAGCCCAATTTTTTACTAATTTTTATCATAATCATATATTGCATTTTCCACCTGAATTTGGATCACATCCGACATCGGGAAACCTCCGTTTAGGGCTTCAGTGTCGACGTCGTCGCTCAGTACCGTCTCTACGCTATATCTCCGCACCTCAAACTGAAGCTATCAGTCCAAAATTATGCAAACTTCTCGTATGGTTTATGGTATTACGGGCATGCACGATACCATAACCCATACGAGAAGTTTGCATAATTTTGGACTGATAGCTTCAGTTTGAGTTGCAAATCTAAAGCATAGATACGGTACTGAGCGACGACGTCGACATCGAAGCCTTAAAGTTGATACTCTAAGCAAATAAATGTCCCTTAATTTGTTACCTACGGCAAGTATATGTTATTTTTAAGTTTTTCAATTACTTAGTATATCACAAAAAATTCTGTCTACTCGAAATCCTCAATTGAAATGTCGAAAATATCTGCCTCTCTTTGCATAGAAAATCAGTCACGGCGCTGGTCTACTATTTATGACCTCACGTCCGGGAAAGAGTATATTCACGTACCCGGATGTTCCATAGCAAACATGTGCAGAGTGATACGATTTTCTGCATATTTTTGTTTCAAAGGCTGAAAAGTCTAATAAATCATAATTCTATGTACAATTCTTTACCTTCCCCTAGTACTTCATAGTATTAATATCAATTCCCCTTTTAAAAATTATGACATATACATGCCAACGATGTGCTATAAGTCGATATTTTCACCATGTAATTTTTGTTTTGGTGTTGAAATCGGCCCAGGCACGGAGTGAACAGTAGCTGTCTACCCATGCACAGTTCATTACCATACACTACAGCGATCTCCCGATGGTTTCTTCTTCCTTTTCCCCATGTCTTTCGCCTTCCTTGGCCCTGAAGATCCTTCATCTACCAATTCTGAAACCGGTAGTCAGGAGCAAGTCTTTGTTAGGTGTTTTTCTTAGCTGGCAACGTCGCTTTCATTCTCTTGCAATTGCCGATAAACATATAACTAGCGCACGTACGTTCCATCACAAGCAAGCAGCGCCTAGAGCAGCGGCTTGGTCTTACCTCCCGATTCTGCCCGCTTCACAAACGTTCATGCAAGAGCCGCATCACTCGCCAAAATATTATAGAGGAAGCGCGCTTGCATGATCTCGTTCAAGTTTGATAATTTACAACATAAAATGTTTAACCGGTACTGTATCCTTTTTTGAGGCAGTCACACACATCTATGATAAGTACTATCATAGTTCTAGACCTATTCGTTTTACAAAACTGCTCCTGTACCTTATCTGATGACAATATAATGCATCCGCCTATTCATACGTGCACGATTTAACTTTAATTCCTAAGCAGTGAGCTCGTCTTAAATCTCTACCAAATAGGTGAATATGAGGATATAAAAAGAAATCAACGACTGGAAAACGTTGCTTCGTTATTCTTCATTCAAATGAAAACAGAAAATCCATCAAATATACTCCTTAACAACAACAAATCTAAGCTCTGACAGGATAGCATTTACGTAGGGATATCACTGCCATTCACTCTCACTGAGCCCACGAGTCCCGTTCGTGACGTCACGGATAGAGGCCCGACTCTACGTGCACTTCAGGGTTTCAGACTTAGATATTTTGGTAGAGTTTACTCGAATAAATTCATTATTCTAAACTTGTTTTGTCGGGTGGACACCATTTGGTGTTATTATGGGGGTTAAAAGCTTTCTATTTATGTAATTATCTCAGTATTTGGGATTGTCTTAGAGTATCAACTTTAAACGGAGGCTTCCCGATTTCGGATGTGATCCAAATTCAGGTAAAAAAGGTGATGTATGATTATGATTAAAATTAGTAAAAAATTTGGCTAACTTTCCTTTGCTAAGAATGGATATGAAACTGCTAAAAAAATGGATACGGAACTACACTAGCGCCAAGATTTTGGCAATCGCCAGCTAATGCTGTGACTAAGAAATGCACATTATGATTTCGATACGGCACAATGACAGGATTGATGATAGCGTTCCAATCAAATATTTTCACAAAGTTTTTTTTCTCCAACTTTAGTGAGTTGAATTGATTGTAGTTTACTTCTATTTTATAATTCAGATGTCATTAATAATAGTCACTTGTGCCAAATTCAAGTGAATTTGGGTGAAATTTGTACAGTGGTGTTTTGAGAGTTTTGAGAAACAATAAAGAGTGTCATAATTTGATGCTTTCTAGAAACTGAGGGAGATGAACAGACCGACTCGAGGTGTTTCTATTTTTTTTAAATCTCATTTTTTTTAATGATATTTCAGCAAATACCATAAAATGGCAAATGCAGTTGATCTATTTAAGCATAGATAGATCTATTAAGTTTGCTTTCAGATAAGAAACATTCTTTTAAATTTGAAATTAGTGTTCAAATGCAAATTAATATTTTATATTCATAAGGGGAAGTTCAACCTGAAATGAAACCTATCAGTGAAATTTTGAGGGAAATCTGCTAAAGACTGTAATTTGAGATAATTTGTTGAAGTTGTAGTTTAATTCAGATCGCCAACTCTAAGCTCTAAGTGGGCAATCTTGCCTTCCTCAGTTTTCTTCTTCTGCCTTCTTCATATTCAATGACTTTAGTAAAATTTACTTTTTCAAAGATGCAAATGATGATGTTGAGAATGGCTTGAATTTGCTTCTTGTAGAGCACCGTTGTCCTCCTCTCCTGGGCCCTCATGGGGATTGCTCAAGAACGTCACACAAATTCTACATTCTTTTAGTAATAATAGTGTGTCAAATTGAAATAGTTTATTTTAAACTTTCCATGTTGGATTATTATTCTTGAGATGATGTTGTACTTGTAGATAGGAACAGGTACATGTAAGTCTTACAATCATTCACTTTCTTGCCCAGCAGTTCATGTTTGTTGCCTTTGGACCTTGAAAAACTGCTTATTGGAATCTCTTGGGTAACGATAGTATGATACTTTCTCATATGACTACCACTAGTGATAGTCATATCAAGAGAGTTCTCACTCATTATCATAGATGATATAAATGAACAGATGTCATAAATCTGATATGGATACATTGCACAGAATTTGTTTAAATATGTTTTTTAATTCAGTTAAAACATCTCATACATAATACAAATTAAAATGAAATACATGTATTTCAAATATATCGTCATAATACAAAATGATGATAAATATAGTATAAATAGAAACCAAGATTATGGATAAAAAAAAAATTAAAAAAAGACATTGCACGGAATTGCTATAATGTGAATCCTTGGCTAAGGGAATGCCTTTCTGAGACTTTCATTGTTTTTTTGTTTGCCACAGGGTTAGTCTAAACTAAAGCCATAGAGGATGGCCCGTTCTGCAGCTCAGAACCAGGAGCGCCAAGGCCAGCACTCTGCTCAACAAGGGGGTCAATCCAATAAGCCCAGCAAGGGACAGCGGCAGGATGCAGCGGAACGGAAGAGGGACGAGCGAGCCATCAGGAATGCTTACAGGAAGACGAAAAAGGACGAATCGTACCTTGCAGATGATCAGAACTTTGCAAGCTTTGCCACCCAACTGCAGAGTATGGGTCTTCAGTTGAGAGATATTCCCGGTGATGGGTGAGTTCCAATGTCCGTTGAAGTCTCTCTGTCTCTCTCTTTCGTCCTCCTTCTCTTTCTATCTTTCTCTCTCTTTCTCATCACTCTTACTCTCCCTCTCCTATACCTCTCACTTTCTCCTTTAAAAAAAAATTTGATCAATGAATTTTTTTGAAATGTTTGATTTTAATTTATGTCATTTTTTGTGTTATTTGAATTTGAATTGCAATTGTATTGTATCTTTGTGAAATGGAGCGCAATTCAGTCGTTGACCGAGATGATCTTTTTAATAAACCTTTCTATCTATATATCTATCTATCTACATGTATCTAAGTCTGGGTGAATTGTGTTCTTTCACATCTTCAAAATGTACCATAGTCCTTGAATCGTATAGTTAATAGTGTACTTTCTTATCTTCAAGATGCTTGCAAGTACAAGAAATTTCCCCCATATGTTCAGAGATGCCAACCGTTACGGTTTCGCCGTATTTGTTACGGTTTTAATGCTCTTGTTACGGCGTTACGGTAAACAATCAAAAGGTTACGGGGAAACGATAAACAAAAGTACGTTATAGCGAATGCCGCCTTATCACATAGCCTCCGTACACAGCGCTGTATGTCGCACGCATTTACGAACTCATAAGTTCACTGAATTTGACTACACTGGATAAGCACTTTTGCGCACATGGTCCGTCCGCCGCCATCTTGTTTAATTCAGAAACAACACGGCCGCTACGTATGCTACGTGCGGTCGTGCCTTTTGGGGGGAGCATGGGGGTAGATGATCGTGCGCGCGGCGCCCGCAATACCCATTCATAGTATAGTAGCGAAGACTTCGGTGATTCAGCGGGCGCATTGCAAGTGCGCTATACGGTGTGTTGTTGTTCATGAACGCCGGGCCTAGCGGCCTGGGCTGGTGTGTCTGTGGTACTGGTGAGTGTACGTGTGCGTGTGTAGGATACGAGTTCTGCCATTTGACTGTGGATTCGAATTTGCCATTCGACGCTTGAACAAGGTGTTTTCTTCCTGAATATTATCATGGATTCACTCAAAAGAGCGAGTACCAGAGGAGGAGATCCTTTGACTGGAAATAGATTAAAAAAAACGTTTTTAAGGAATTTAAGCACATCTTTATTTTGGACTTAAATATGGTAGGTTCGAAATGCAGTAAGACTAAGAGTGATTGTGTGTTTGTGTACGTTTTGCGCGAAAATTATGCTGCGGTGTCTTGCGTTACGGGAAGACCCCCATTTGTTACGGACAAATATGGTAAATGTTACTGACAGCCATCCTATAGGGTTGGCATCTCTGTATGTTACCAACATCATAACTTCTTGTATACTTGATGATTCTATCAAGTTTACAGCCCATCAAGATCTTTAAGATCAACCAACAAGAAAAGTGACACCACAGGGATGTTTCACAAAGATCCTAAGTTGAACTTAACTCTAAGTTGGACTTAAAAATTATGGAGAGCCATTTGTAGCCTTGAAATTAAATATTTCCAAAAGCAAAAATGCAAGTATTTTAGACTTTTCATAAATTCTACGTCAAGAACATGAAATCTCCTTGATAATAGAAAATATGAATGATTTGAATCAACATTTTATGCCTTTTAAAATAACTTTGACAAAATATTCTTTAAAGATGCTAACGGCTTTCCATAATTTTTAAATCCAACTTAGAGATAAGTTCAACTTAGAATCTTTGTAAACCCCCCCCCCCCCCCTGGATGTGGGGGCTTAAACGATCGAAATTCTCAGGACTTGCCCATAGAATCTCAATTAATGAGTCATACATACATAACTGCTTTTGATTGATTATTTGACTAAGATCTAGGGATGATGTTCTTGGAGTGAGTTGTATAAAAACACTTATTGACAATGACATTGTAAGTAGTGGTGTAATGATTGCTCATGGTTATCCTTTCACTTTCAGAAACTGTTTATTCCGAGCTCTTGGGGATCAGTTGGAAGGCCACGGTCGCAACCACATGGCTCACCGGTTGGACGTTGTACAGTACATGAGAGATCACAAGGATAACTTTGAACCATTTATGGAAGATGATGTACCATTTGAGAGACATTGTGAGTACCAAAAAACATGTACATGTATATAAGATTTGAGATTCAAGATTCAAGTTTTATTGTCCATACATGTATATATTACATTCTCTGTACCCAGTTACCCACATCCAATGTCAAACCTTGCCAGGCCTTGTACATACGCAAGGGACTGAGGTGCAATTACCTTGTATTGGCAGTATCTCCTGGAAATCTAGGTCCGCAGAATATTGCATTTTCGGCTACCGGTATTAGATTATTGAAATATATCATGCATTCTTAGTATCCAATCCAATCCAGGAACTTATAAAGCGCCAATATCTAGTTGCTTAATCAAAGGCGCTGAAAAGACTGAAAAACTACCAAAAATGTCTGTTCATGATTCTAACTGGGAAAGACAAAAAAAAGCAGTGACTAATTGTAAGCAATCTGAAATAGGTATGTCTTTAGTTGAGTTGTGAAAATTGATAACTGGTGACAAGAGCGAAGGATTTGGGGGAGACCATTCCACAATCTCGATGCACAGGCAGTAAATGATCGATTACCTAGAAGAGAGTGTGTTTAAGGAATGACTTGACTTGATACATGTAGCTTATAATGGTCAATCTTTCATACTCTGTTCCCTTGACCAGTGTCCAACTTGGCTAAGCCTGGTACCTATGGCACTCTTATATCCTGGAAATCCAGGTCCACACAATATCCAGACCTGCCAACCAGTACGATTTAGTTTTTTTTTTTTTTTTTTAAATAATTTTTTTTAAATTAAATTTTTGTGTGTGCGTCCGCCATTTTCAATGGAAAAATGTCCATTCTGTCCTGTAAAGTATCCTACAAGCATCTCACATCGGCAATTTGGGGATGTTCATTGGTTCATCGAACACACCAGTCATGACGAAATCATGCATATTCAACGAATGATCAATACAAAAAAATCTTCCTGTAGGTAGTAATTGTAAGAGACATTGATCCGCGTAACAATCCGTGTTTATTTTCAAGAATACAACTTTTGTCAGTAAAATACAACTTTTGGGACTAAAGAATACAGTTTTTGAACTCCAGAGGTTGGCAGGTCTGAATATCGCATTATCAGCTACCGGTATTAGATTATTGAAATATATCATGCATTTTTAGTAATGACTTGACTTGATACATAAATGGTCAATCTTCCATACTTTTTACCCTTGTCCATTTGTACCCTTGTCCAGTGGTCAACCTGGCTAAGCCTGGTACCTATGCAGGAAATGACAGTATCGTGGCCTTCGCTCGCCTCCTGAAGGTCAATGTGGTCATTCATCAATTGAATCTTCCAGTATGGAGGGTAAGTAGCCTGTTATAATGATATTACTACAGTCAAACCTGCTTTAGTGACCACCTGTCTACAAAGGCCACATTTGTTGTTTCCCTTGAAAATGGTTTCTCATGAATCATGTACTAAAGGAACCTGTCTACAAAGGCCACTTTATTGTGTTTCCCTTGGGCGGTCGCTATAGATAGGCTTGACTGTATATTCCATTCTCATATTGTACATATCACATCTCGATATACAGTTGGACCGTGGACACACAAACAAATATCGTTCAGGTTTTAGCTCTGGCAGTGGTGCTCAGTGTATTCGAGGAATTAATCCTACCAAAGTACCCACTTACTACACCTGGGTTGAGTGTGGCAAGTGTAGATTAATGTCTTGCCAAAGGATGGTAGTGCTGCTGCAGGTAAATATTTACAATGCTGCTTAGGTAGTGTTCTGTGAGACAAGTTTGTTTACCTGTAATACCATTCCTGTTTTGTTGTCCTTGTTTGTACACCATATATGTATGTAGCTTTATTCTTGAAAAAGTTTGCAAAAGCACAAGCTTCAAAATCATTAAAGAGAAGGTTGAGTTCTGGGAAGAGGTGAAAAATCATTTGTGAGCATTACTCATTCTTATTATGCAAGTGTGGAAGAACATCAGATAAGACATGTTCCCTGAAAAGCATGGCTCTTCAAATGCCTTCATATTCTAAATATGCATGTAACATCGTAAAAATCGGGGGGGGGGGGGGCCGGCTTTTTACGCCACGTGTTTGTGTAGTCCCATATACATCTTTCTGTGTGCAGTGTTTGTAACTTTACCAAGACTTGGCCAAATTTCTTATCATTTTGATGATTCCAGAACCTTGCAATACACACAAATTCTTATATGCTAGATGATCAACCTTTTCTGGTCAGTTCCACACCGTTTCTTTCACAATGCAATCGCATGACCAGAACTCAACTTCATCTTTAAAGACCCTATCGAATGAAAATACACCTTTATATCAATGGAAAGCTGAATGAACATAGAATGAAAGAATAAAGGATTACAAATATTTTGATAATGATATATATATTTATAAATGAGTCAGTACTTTAATATTTTGATATGAGTCAGTATGTGTGAAACCTTCAACATGAAGTAGTTTTACCATCCCATCCCACCCATAACCATCATAACCATGATATATATTTTTTTTCTTCTCACTATTCTCCCCCCAGATTGTAGGTTCAGATAAACCCTCATGCAAGGAGCTTCATATATCCTACCATAATGGTGACCATTACTCTAGTGTAAGGAAGCTGGGTGATAATTCAGAGAAAGCTACCAACTTCAGGAACGGTGGCGAGGTAAAGTTACATTTCAAGGATTTTGTCCGTTAAAATCAGCTATCGGAGTGATTTGATGATGAACAACGAGGGAACTTCAGATTATTATAAAAAAATGTAGAGTGAAACTAATGGCTCGTTCACACATGGTGCAGGAAATTGCAGCATTTTTTTAAAAGATGTAAATTAATGGGGAAAAAATACTCCCCAGGGAGTGGAGGTGGTGCACATTATAATATATTTTTATTGTGCGTGAATGAACCTGATGACGTGGGTATCTGTAAAGCGCTTAGAGGCGGTATTTCGCATTAATTAAGCGCTATATAAATCCACATTATTATTATATCAATATAAAAAGGGACACATTTGTTTCACCACCTTGTCTGTGAATGAGCCTTATTACAAAATTTTACAGGTACATACCGGTATATAACATCAGTTATTATTTGACATTTGATTATACCTTGAATTGACCCAACATAAAGATAAAGTCAAGCTACATTTACTAATAATTTGATAATTGAATACTGATCCTGAAAGCTAGGGATTTTCTGTGTCTCTGGGTGACTTCTTGTCAGATGATCTGATATACCTGGCGATAATTTCTCAATCCTTTATTTCACCAAAAGCTTTGGGTTAGGGTTAAGGTTATGTTTAGGTAAGGGGTTAGGTAAAGTGTTAGGTACAGGGTTGAGGTAAGCAATTCAGTCAGTGTAGGAAACTATTGTGGAGCAATGGTTGCAGGAGCGTTGTGTTCTTCAACTCATTGTGGGTGACGGTTGATTACCGGTATTGTTTTACCCGACTTCTAAGAAAGCATGTATATGTTGGTAAGTAAGCAACCAGAGGACCGGCAGCTTTAAGTCCTCTCCAAGGGACTTGGTAATGAGGATTAATGCCTTACCAAAGGGCACAAGCGCATTGACTTGGTTTTGAACCGCTCCGTTATAAGACCACTGCTCTACTACTGAGCCATCACGTGAGAGTGTCTCTCTCACTTGATGGGTGGCTCCTCCCCCATCTACCTGTCTGTCTCTTAATTACAATCCTGTGTCTTTTTTCCTTCACAGTCATCTAGTTCAGACATAAAACCCAAGCCTAAGTCCAGGACCAAGTCCAAAGTAAGCGATGAGATCGATTCACCCTACACCAACGGAACAGTAGAAGAAAATGGTCTCATCGATGTAGAATTACATATAATGGTCGAGACAGGCTGTCAGGTAAGTCAGAGAGTGAACCACAAAGTATATTGGTACTCTTCAGAGTATGCTGTGTTTATAAAAAGGGGGATGTTTTACGAAGACTAAGATCAGGCCTGATAATTACTTGACTTAATTGGTTTCCTGATTTATTTATTTTTCCTGATTTTTTTTTCTCCCTGATTTTATCCTGATTTTCCCCTTATTTTCTCCTTATTTTCTCTATTTTCCCCTATTTTTCCCTATTTCCCCCCAATTTTCTTACTCTAAAGGGGGCGAAGGTTGTTAAGTGCCGTCCCCCCCCCCCCCCGAATCCTCCTCTTTTTTTTTTACTCAAGGGGGCGTGGTTGAGGGGGAAACCCCCCCTTTTTTTTAGTGCTCACTAATCACTATCACCCCTGTTAGATCGACTTTAAGTTGGACTCAACTATGACAGGCTTTTCATGGCACTGTTTACTCTCACCATTATGATCTTTAGATAATAGTTTTTCCTTCAATAACGAATTATCAAAAAATGTAAATCCTGTAGATTTGTGACCATGATTTGTACGTCCTTTGAGAGAACAATGCCAGTAAATGGTGAGAGCAAACAGTGGCATGTACGGCCTGCCATAGTTAAGTCCAACTTAAAGTCGATCTTAGTCTTTGTGAAATACTCCCCAGGTAGGTGTTTCACAAAGATCCTAAGTCAAACTTAACTCTTAGTTGAAGTTAAAAAATATGGAGAGCCATTTGTAGCCTTAAAATAAAATATATTGAATAATGAAAATTCAAATATTTTTGACTTTTTATAAATTCCACATAAAGAACCATGAAATCTCCTTGATAATAGAAATCATGAAAAATTTGAATCAACATTTTATGCCTTTTAAAATAACTTTTACAAAACATTTTCATAGATGATAACGGCTTTCCATAATTGTTAAGTCCGACTTAGAGATAAGTTCAACTTATTATCTTTGTGAAACACCCCCCTGGTGCAATTTGCATTTTGCTGGTGATAGTCCAGGGGGCAGTTGTCCTGCAATCATTCTAACCCATTGCCTACTGGAACTGGGTGTCCCTGTATTAAGTCTATGGCAATAAGAGAATTCAGCAATCAACGAGTTAGAGAGGCTATGTGCAATCATGTCAAGAGAGACAATGATATAGAAATTCAGTATGACCTTGTTCATCTTCTGGATAAATTAAAATTATCAAATACTTAACAAGAAAAACGCCTGATAGAGAATTGACGGGAGTTATAAAATATGATGGAGAGAAATGAAAGTTGTTGGTAAAATGGCCTTGTTACTTGTTATTACACCACATTTTGCTAGTTGCTACACTTCATAACAATTTGATAGGTATTGGTTTTGTCAGTTTTTCAGGACAAATTCAAGACATTTTAGTCCCGTTTATTACCTAGATTTGAGTATAGTCGACAACAGCCCTCAACCAGGTCATGGGTCATGCCAAATATCAAGGAAAAATCACATACTTTCATGACGGGTAATTATCTTCATTATTCCAGTATACTTTGTAATGTCAAAATGACCTTATACCATGGACATGCTATTTATTATTTGTTAATAATTAAGCTAAAAACTGTTTACGTTTATTTCTTTACAGGATGTGCAATTAATTCGAGAGACTTTCATGGATAACGGATGTAATGTGGATGCCACAATAGGAGTGTTACTTCAAGTTACCAATCCTGACTGCGATACGTTTTCTAATGGTATGGTTGCGTACTTTGTGATACAAATTACGATTGTGTATCTCCACGCATGAATGTTTTTATATGGTTAACCCAGAAAAATAATTATATGTGAATCATGGGAAACAGCATTTTGTGTGAGAATTTTGTTGTGAAGATTGCAAAAAAAGATATAACATTAGTCATGTCTATCAATTATGTTTGGCTTGAAATTTTTGTGACACTCGACCTCTTGTGGCGTTCACTATAATGTCTCTTGTTTTACAGTTATTGCTCTGCAGTGTATATTGGTATCACAAAGTATCATTGTCCAAGATTGTTTAGTAAGATCCGTCGTCATGAATTGCATGATCTTACATCACATGTAACCGGAGGAAAGACATGGTTTTTAAGCATGGGAGAGTGTAGAACCAACTAGATGGAACTTCAAATGCGCACAGTCGAAATGATGCCTCCGTCATAGAGCAATTTTACAAACCAAAACAGAAGAAATTTTTCAAATTCAAGTTCAATTGTAATCCATTAACAAGTTCTCAGAATATTGTGATTACAAGCAATTTCTCATATACATATATGACCCTTTGATCTTTGACCTCATGACCCTAACATCTACTCAGTTCATTGGCCCTGCAAGATGTCCCAAGCTAAATAGTAATCCATCTGTCAGTTCTAATGAGAATGCGTTCACAAGCTATTTTTGCATACATAATGAGCCCATGACCTTTGACCTTTGACCTCATGACCCAAGAATTTACTCAGTTCATTGGCTCTGCAAGATACATACATGATCTAAGTTTGGCAGGAATCCATCAATCTGTTCTAATGATAATGCGATCACAAGCTATTTTTGCATACATAATGAGCCGCATGACCTTTGACCTTGACCTCATGACCCCAAAATCGAATCAGTTTATCACCTCTGCAAGTAACATACATGACTAAAGTTTGGCAGGAATCCATCAATCGGTTCTTGAGATAACGCGATCACGAGCTGTTTTTGCATACATAATGAGCCCTGTGACCTTTGACCTTTGACCTCATGACCCCAAAATCTAATCAGTTCATCGGCTCTGCAAGATACATACATGACCAAAGTTTGGCAGGAATCCATCAATCGGTTCTTGAGATAACGCGATCACGAGCTGTTTTTGCATACATAATGAGCCCTGTGACCTTTGACCTCATGACCTCGTGACCCCAAAATCTAATCAGTTCATCGGCTCTGCAAGATACATACATGACCAAAGTTTGGCAGGAATCCATCAATCGGTTCTTCAGATAACGCGATCACGAGCTGTTTTTGCATACATAATGAGCCCTGTGACCTTTGAACATTGACCTTGTGACCCCAAAATCGAATCAGCTCATCGTCTCTGCAAGATACATACATGACCAAAGTTTGGCAGGAATCCATCAATCGGTTCTTCAGATAACGCGATCACGAGAACGGGACGTACGGACGGACGGACAACCCGAAAACATAATGCCTCCGGCTACTTCGTAACGGAGGCATAAAAAGAAACAAAGAATAAAGAGTACCATAAAAGACTGGAATGAGCTTCCTAAAAATGTCATTGAGCTGCCCACATTGAAGCTGTTCAAGGCAGCCACCAGCTGCGTGTAGTCACAGCCAGGCGCGCCGGAAGCAGTTTGGGATTGGGGGGGGGGGCAAACATTCCAGGGGGCTCACCTTCCAGGGGCAGTGACGTAATGAGAAAAAACGTTCGGAAGGGGGGGGGGGGGCAGACGAAAAATCTGCATCACCACCTTACCATCTTACACGTTACATTTTTCAAAGTGGAGTATTAACGACCAAGAAAGGCGTACATTGGCGTGGGGTCCAGGGCGTGAGCCTCAGCAAGGTATTTAATTACGGTTAGATGAGCATCGCGGTGCCCTCTTTAAGCCATTGACATGTTCCAGGGGGGGGGGGGGGGAAGAGCCCCCAGAAGCTCTGAGGTTTTAATATTTAACTACGGTCAGATGAGCATCCAGGGGCCGCCTTAGGGCCCTTGGTAGGGTCCAGGGGGCAGAGCCCCCGGAATCTCAGGGGTTTCAGGTATTTAATTGCAGTCATATGAGCATCCAGGGGCCCGCCTTAGGGCATTTAGTGGGGTCCAGGGGGCAGAGCCCCCGGGAGCTCAGATCTTTTAAGGTATTTCATTACGGTTAGATGAGCATCCAGAGGCCCTCTTTAAGCCATTGACGTGTTCAAGAAGGGGGGGGGGGGCGGGAGAGCCCCCAGAAGCTCAGATGTTTTAATATTTAACTACGGTCAGATGAGCATCCAGGGGCCCGCCTTAGGGCCTTTAGTGGGGTCCAGGGGGCAGAGCCCTCGGAAGCTCGGGGGATTTAGGTATTTAATTACGGTCAGACGAGCATCCAGGGGCCCGTTTTGGGGCCCTTGGTGGGGTCCAGGGGGAAGAGTCCCCCGAAGCTCAGGGGTTTTAGGTATTTAATTACGGTCAGATGAGCATCCAGTGGGCAGAGCCCCCGGAAGCTCAGGTTTTTTAAGGTATTTAATTACGGTCAGATGAGCACCCAGGGGCCCGCCTTAGAGCCCTTGGTGGGGTCCAGAGCCCCTGGAAGCTCGGGGGTTTTAGGTATTTAATTACGGTCAGATGAGCATCCAGGGGCCTGCCTAAGAACCCTTGGTGGGGTCCAGGGGGCAGAGCCCCTGGAAGCTCTGGGGTTTTAGGTATTTAATTACTGTCAGATGAGCATCAAGGGGTCCGCCTTAGGGCCCTTGGTGGGGTCCAGGGGGCATAACCCCCGGAAGCTCCAGGTTTTTAGGTATTTAATTACGGTCAGATGAGCATCCAGGGGGCAGAGCCCTCGGAAGCTCAGGGTTTTTAGGTATTTAATTACGGTCAGATGAGCATTTTTACCTTATTTGTGACATTGGCAGGTCACTTATTTTTTCTCCCCGTCTTTCTTTTTTTTTCTCTTTAATATACTTTTTCAAAATGTGAGGGGGGGGGGGGGAGCTCGAGCCCAGCCACTTTGCAGACCATGATATAAAGGTTTCTAAATAAGCGTATTTTTAGCCCGACTGCGCATTAGGGAATTTCTTATTTTCCAAAAAATGCATAAAAAGGTATGACCTACAAAAAAATACCGAAAAATCATGTCATAACAGCAACATTTGCAAATCACTGGTATCGAATAAGAAATACACCCCCCTCATCAGTATGCCAGCGTTCAGAGGCTCATGTCTTTTCACCCCTATAACAAAAAAACAGACACGCTTTCCCATTTTCGCACAATATGTCCACGATCGCTATTATAAAGACCTCCGTTGATAAATACCGTGTAGGTGGCATGCGCAATGTTTATGAAATTTAATTCCTGTGAACTTTCCTTTTCTTTGAATAATATTGTATATGTGATTTAATTCAGGTTTTTATTATTGTTATGTTCTTTTGGGTTAAAAATACAAACCATGTTTACTCCTTTACTGCTATTTCTTCTTTTTTTTGGAGGGGGGGGGGGGGCGTTTTGGGGGGGCAAAAATGCCTTTTGCCCCCCCACTTTTGTGATTGGGGGGGGGGGGGGGGGGCAACTGCCCCCCTGACCCCCCTCCCCCCCCCCCCCACTTCCGGCGCCTATGCATCATCATTTTTACTTGCACCATACACATGTATATACTTTAGCATAAGTTCGCACAAATGCCGTCCACTGTCGGCAGAAGAACTCTTGTCTAGATGCTGAACAAGCTTTGACAAGTAGCAGAATAGAAGTAGGAGAGGTACCACACATGTAGAAATACCACAGATTTGTGTCTCATGAACATTGTCTCCCATTGAAACCTTAGTTAAGGACCTGCAAATAAGGGCTGACTGCCTTGTACTTCTGCTTTTCTTGTTTCCTTTAGGAGTTATTGTCCATAGTCCAAATTATTAAAGGAGGTTTATATTTAACCCATGGTTTAAACCCTCATTTACATAACCCTTGGTTTAAAATTAAGCATACATGTAGTTTGCCTTGCGCGTCTAATATTGGACCTCTGACTGTGTCGTGCTTATTTTGCGCAACTTTAGACCATGGGTTATGTAAATGAAGATTTAAACCATGGGTTAAATTTAAACCTCCTTTGTGAATAGGTTTGATTTGATGATAATCAGCCCACACATCTTAAAGGGGGGGAAAAAAAAAAAAAGAAAAGAAAAAAAATAGAAAATAGAAGAAAAAAATAAAAATAATAATCATTTTTTGCAAACTTTTTCTTATCCCAAAATGTCCACCATTCAGATAATAACTCTATAAAATCAGGAGAGCGATCACCTCAGGGTGCTGCCGGCATCTGGTCTACGGACGGCTCCGGAACTAGATTATTTGGCGTCCCTGAAGACAGTGATAGTAGTAGTAGCAGCAAGACACAGCCAAACAGGACTCCAGGCGGGAAAGCCAAGAACCAGGTAAGATCAAGTTCATTCTAGAACTACCCAAGATCACCAGCCAGGAAACCACCTCTGGGCAACCTGGGAGGTGTTTCACAAAGATCTTAAGTTGAACTTATCTCTAAGTTGGACTTAAAAATTATGGAAAGCCGTTACCACCTATGAAAATATTTTATAAAAGTTATTTTAAATGACTAAAAATGTTGATTTTCTATTATCAAGGAGATTTTATGTTCTTGATGTGGAATTACTAAAAAGTCCAAAATACTTGAAATTTCGCCTTTGAATATATTTTTTTATATGGCTACAAATGGCTCTCCCTAATTTTTAAGTTCAACTTAGAGATAAGTTCAACTTGAGATCTTTGTGAAACACCTCCCTGGTCCCAAGGACAATCCCAAGGACCATTTTGATTTGATTTTTTTATTTGATTTTATTTCTGCAATTTTCCAAATATGATATAACTGAACAACAAAGAACATATAAATGTTAGGTATAATACAACATATACAAACAATAATTCTTCATGTTTTATAGGTCGACTGATTGTACCAAAGTTGCGTAACCATTTCAAAAGAGCTCTCATTGTAAAGGGAAATAAATAAGTAGCTTTTCTAATGATATCAAACGGCATGATCCACTAGATGAACATATTTTCCATCCATCTCCAATCTTGATCTTCTTTTTGGCAGGGTTATGTAAGCATGTACTACCTGGATTTTACACTAAATTGGATTGTATAGGCCAGGTTTGTTATATTTTCAGTTTCTATTCTACCAGGTTTCATCATCTCAATACGTTTATTTGTTAATATCAATATTGCGCTTCAATGTACTTCAGTGTTCTTTCATAAATAACGACCAAGAGCTCCTTTTTCTCCTTGTTATCTGTACAGAGTACCAGGCAGCAGAAAGCCCAGAAGCGGCTCGAGAAGAAACAGAGACAGGCAGAGAGACATCGACAGAGGATACAGGGCGAGAATTGCCATAGCAACACGACAACCAGCAGTGATGAAGAAAGCAGCAGTGTTGTGCTCGTTGGCCAGATGGGAGCGCTGTCAATATGACAACACCAGATGCACTAGTTACGTTACGAAAAATAGACACTTCAGGGATTCAATATAGTATCTGAATTTTCATTTCATTCTGTCTGTGACGACCGCGCTTAGATGAACATTGCTAGCTTCTGATGATAGTTTGTTATATAATTTTATGAGCGAGTACAAGCAGCTCTTTTGTTTAGAGATTCAATGCAACAGATGAACCAACCGAGGAACTAATTTTGCATTTACTACACCAGAAGCTAGCTTATGATGATAGTTTGTTTTACATAATTTTATGAGCAAGTACAAGCAGCTCTTTTGTTTAGAGATTTAATGAAACAGATAAATCAACAGAGGAACTAATTTTGCATTTAACACACCGGAAGCCTGAGGATATCCCCCAAAAGAAGCCATCTGTTACAGCAAGGAGGATGTGGCTTCTTGGCAGGGGCTTCAAATATTATTTGTTATCTTAAGGGAAATAGAAGTTTGAAAACCCCCAAAATGAATGGTTACTTTTGTCTAGCAAGTTTTTTTAGGTTCATATCTCTGTATCAAAGAGAATGAAAATACAATGTAATAAAATTCTGAATCTCTATCTAATGGCAGATTCGGTGCAATGTGTCCAGTTCGACATATATCCATTTTCCCCATATTTCATCAACAATTAAAGAATCTCTTGATATTACCATTGGATATTGGTGCTTTCTGATATCACTACAATTACTCTTTATCGAGAGATTTTTTATTCATGGATGAAATAGATTGTGGATACATGTAAAATGTCATATGATGATTTTGAAAATGATACATATTAAGGGATAAAGAATATTCTTTAATTTAATTTTTCAACCGTACTCTTACTGAAAAACATCCAAGTATGATGTCTTGTAAGTTTTGAAAAATTACGCATTTTATTTCAACTCTTGTTTGATCCTGTATATCAGCCTCTTACTACTAGAAACACAACTTTTAAACAATTTGTGGTATCTAATTTACAAAGCATTATTGGATGTCAGGAAAATTATTCATGTAGTACATGAATTGAAGTAGAAACTGTTGAATTTGTTCTTTTCGTTCCCTTCACCACGGACAGTCGTATTAAAGCTTTTGTCCAAATAAACATTATACTATGAGCATTAGTAAGCATTGTGCCCCCAAAGTAAAGCAACGAGTGTTAGAATCCAATAATGATTTAAAGAGAATTCCATTTTAGTTATTTGATTCATTTCAAAGTCTTATATTTATATTTTCCTCCTTTATCTTGCCCTTCTTTTCCTGTGGATACCGATTCTTATTTTTATAAAGTGCTAATTCAAAGAGAATACTACCGTACATGTTCAAGTATATGCTGGGGCCGATATATGTAAGCAAACTTTCTATAGACCTAGGATACTTTATATTTTTTTGAAGTCTTTTGGATTATAATTATTATAGGATGTACATGTATGGGATGCCTAGTGACTCTGGCACACAGGCATGGTTTTGAACCTTACCTAGACCATAGCTTTAACCACAAAGCCGTGACATGTCATTATGTTGCCGTGAGTTCATAATGATGTATGTTCATTCTCACCAGATATTAAAGGTACTGTGACACAAAGGTTTGCAATCGATAGACTGGTCTATCAAAATATTCAAATTTATGGATCTTTCTTGGGACCTAGTAAAGAGTTCTTTTAGTAACCTGTTATTGATGAATTAACCACAATACTTGGAATCCAGTCTGCAACTCTGCATACATTTCTTTTGCTATGTTGGGCAAGCTTTAAAGTTGTTAATAACAAGTTAACCGGTCTATTTCAAAATGACAATGGCCAATACCGAACCAGCGGCCGAACCAGCGGCCTTGGTGATTGGTCGATCACCGTGTGCGTCGACCAATAGGCATTGGGCGTTATTGTTCCAATTATCGATCGAATTTTAGACCGCTTTACGGTCCTCCCGTAAAGTATAAAAGACCCATGCTTACAACAGTTTTTATCACCTGACGAAGTATTGCAGTAGCATACGAAACGTCGTGATCTTTTAGATTCCTTATTGACCACATTGCGAGACAAACGAATATCACTAGCGATATTATTTTCGATATGTATACTGTTAACAAGGCTGACTATTAACCAATCAAAATCGTTATTTCATAATTGCAATTCCCAAACCTATTGTGTTACGGGGCCCCGATTGTGCGGATAGTTCATTGAACTTCAGAGTATAACATGTGTACTTTCCTTTTTATATCGGTGAATTTTGTTGTTTTTATATCTATATGGCAATGTTTAAGTGAATTATCCTCTATAGTCTGTACTTAAAACATAGAAACATAATTTGTTGAAGCTGTTACTATCAAATAGTTTGCTAATCTTCTTTAGAAGTGATATCTTTAACGGCGTAACGGTTGAAATGGAGAAAAAATACTGCTGTGTCGCAAATTTTGCACTTGAAATTGAAATCATGTTGGAAGGTGACGGTATCTTTGCAGAAATGTTACTTTTGTAAATAGTAGAATATTATTGTACATGTCTACTAAACTAAATATAAATATATAAAATACTGCAAGGTTTGTGGCATTGTTTGTTTTGTATCTTCTATCAATCCTTCCTTTCTGTCTGTGTATTTTTTAAATACATACCAGTATACAGTATATATTATACAGTCAAACCTGCTGTAATGACCACCTGTCTACAAAGACCACATTTTCTGTTTCCCTTGAAAATTGTTTCTCATTGAAACATTTACTAAAGGAACCTGTCTACAAAGACCACCTGCCTACAAATACCACTTTTTGTGTTTCCCTTGGGCAGTTGCTATAGACAGGTTTGACTGTATATACATGTACATTTACATGTAGTATAACTTGATGAAGACGTTGAAACCCCAAAGGGACACTGTTTACTCTCTCTCACCCAACAAATTCACTTTTTACGCATTCAAATAATCTGTGATCAATTCCAAACAAACCACAAACATTCACAACTAAATTTACAAACCTGTACAAAAATGAGACATACAGGAATTCTTATGCCTAGTACAATCTTTTTATTTTGCACTCCATGTGCAAACACATAATATAGAAACTGAAAACAAGAGGCCAAATTGATTTCTATTCAAATTGTGACAAAATTAAAAAACAAAAACATAATTAGACCTTTTCTGGTACTTATAGCAAGGGACAAGTCATTAATGGCTTCATGTATGACATTTACCAATAGAGGGAGTGTTTTTTTTCTTCTGAAATTACATTGTACGTGTACACTTTACAAAAGCTTATTACAGTTGAAGGTAAAGACCAGTAATGGTCATGCGATTGCATTGTGAAAGAAACGTTGTGGAATCGATCAGAAAAGGTTGATCATCTAGCATCTAGCATCTGCAAGGTTCTGGAATCATCAAAATGATAAGAAATTTGGCCCATTCTTCGTAAAGTTACAAGCACTATACACAGACAGATGTATATGGGACTACCCTATATCTCTCACACGACCATGAGAGAAACAAATTTACCAAATATATGAATTAGTAGGCAGTTTCCCGGCAAATTTTGTATCATCATGTATTAGTCAAAACATATTCTTTCACATGATTGGTAATGAGAGCTTCCATTTCATTTTTTGAAATTGGGGCGTTTCCAATACTGGTCTTTACCTTTAACAACTTGATTATTCCTACCCCTTGTAATTTTATTTATTATTTTGTTAAACTCAATAACTCAAGAATTAAAGGTGGACTGATTGAATTGGGGCCTTTGGGGCCTTAGCAATACTTGTAGATGTAAGCCTTAATATGTCACATTCTGAAGGAATATAAATCGGGACAAATCAGTTTTGAAAATTACAAAACTTGGTAAAGGTCAGATTAATTTAGTACTTATTGTATATGTATTAAATATCACCTACAAATCAAGAGGATATTAAATCACACTGCAGTGTAAAACTGAAAACGCTAATATAATCTACTCGTACATATTCATGATATTTTTTATCCTGCTATATTTGGGCAAGTTCAAGCTATTTTTGTTGTCCCATATACTACCATCCACATCTACACATATAAAGACATCAGGGACCCATTTCACAAAGCCTTTTTTCAATGACAAATGACAAATATCATTGACAAAGCTGCTGATAACCAATCAGAAGCAAGGATTTCAGTAACTTATAACAATAACTGTCATTTGTCACTGATGACAAGTTTTGTGAAACTATCAGAAACACCCCCCAGTATATCAGATGACTGCATTAAATTTGCAAGCCCTGCTAGAGCTTGAAAAGAGAAAACTTATTAAGTAGCATGATACTTTTGATGTCAATTTATATATGTTCACAATATAATACTTAGTAACATGCGGGGCACCAAATGACCAAAGACATACCTCTTTAACTTGTACAATTCATAAATGTCCTCACACATATTCTTAAAGTCTCTGAAATTTGAAATATTTTCAGAGGAGGGCTCTTATTTAAGGTCTTGTTTACATTTATGTCAGCGAAAGAAAAGTGAGGCAAAGTTGACAAAGCCCTTCTTTGGTGACAGATAACGCAATTATATTTTAATTTTTCACCATGCACACACAAATCAGTATGTTGTAGAAAGTAAAAGCACATCAGTTCTCTTTTCAAAGTCAAACAACCTAACACAACTGATGGCAAAGTTCCTCAGAAAATAAGCCATGTTTGTAATATAATCTGTTTTAATGCATAGTCTTTGTTGACAGAATGTGAATTGCATATATGTGTTGCTAGGTAGGGCAAGCCATAATGTTTGTCCTACCTAGCAACAACAAATGTATGCAATTTGAATTCTGACTACTGAGATACATTTATTAACAGGTAAATGACAATTTGTATCAGTGAAAAAAATACACGGGGGCTCAGGGCAAATTTGCCCCCGAAATGCCTAAAACAGCCCCCGAAAATCAGAAAAGAGCCCCAGTAAATTTGCATAGAGTTCAATGCAAAACAAATTTTAGAGTGTTATTTTTATGCAGGCAAGCTTGAAAAGTAGCCCCCGAAAAATAAATATTATTTTTTTCCCTGATTTGTATCGAGATGCTTCACTAAGGCATATGCATAATGTTGATTACCCGGTACATTACGAAAATGGCCTATTTTTGAGGGCAAGTCCACGCTACACAAATGTGTTTTATCCCACTTGTTACTGACCGCACCACAGATTTAAGTACATCAAATGATTGTATGAAGTTTATCGTTAGCTCTATACTACAGCTTGGATCAGACTAAATAACAAGTAAAGTGATACTTCGGTTGTATATAAGTAGTTGTATATAATGTATGCTTCGTAAGAAATAGGACACCAAATACCTTCTATTTGTCCCTTGAAACAAAGAAAATTGCTAGTAATGGACAATAATTGATGCATCACTTCTTTATCAAATTAAAAATCAATATTAACAAAAAAAAATCATTTTGCAGATGAATGCTTATTTGAATTGTATTTCAATTTAAAGAGGAGGCCGTTTTTGTATGTGTTCAAATTCTCAGGCCAAGCAACATTACATGAATTTCCTCTAAACTTTTTTCATGGCATACATGTATATAGCTAAATTTGAATTTGCTTGTCCCAAAATTTCTGATGATAAGTTTCTCTTCATTAGGATAATGTAATAATTATCAATATGTTCACAGACAAATTAAGTTCCAACAACAACGGTAAAAATTGTAGAACTTTGAGCTTTTGAAGTTAAAGCAATATTATTCCTTACAACATATCTCATTTCAGAATGTTTAATTCTACATGAACATGATTACAAACATTAATATAATAGGGCTCCACACAAAGTGGAACTGGGGTTCTTTATAAATCGTCTCACAAAATTATGCTTCTGAGTCCTAGTGGTCCTACCGATAAGTTGTACAAGTAAACATGGTTTCCAGATCCCTAAATATCATTCTCGATCCCAGCAATAACAGAAAAGTGTGCGGGGAGCCCTGGCTTCCAGCACAGATTTTAAACAATCCTTTGTATTAATAATAATAATAAGGGTGGCTTCTTATATAGCGCACATGATGGACGCTCCCGGCGCTGCCCCGGTTATTACCCTGGCTTTAGCAAGGCGGCCATTATGGTGCTCTAGCATTTCAAAGAATTAATTACTGCCAGGTACCCATTTACAACACCTGGGTTAAGTGTGGCAAATGTAGATCAATATCTTGTTAAAGGACATTGGTGCCGCGACGGGACTCAAACCGCGGACCTTGTGATCCACAGTCCGGCGACGTATCCACTCGACCACGACACCTCATGAGAAGTAAAATGTATTTGCAGTGGAAAAGTAAAATTACAAGAGCATAATAACAAAAGTCCATATAAATATCTAGAAACCGAGGGATACGAGCATCATTGATCTTCTGTTTTTGATGAACTGCTACTCTCTGTCTCTGTCTTTGCCTCAATTTGACTAGCACTTGGAACCTCCACGATGACTTCTGTGTTTGATGTACTGCAAAGCTCTGCCACGATAGTACTCGGAACTTGGTGGATACTGTCGTTGTATTTCTTCTGCTTCTTAGCTCGTATTGCATCTAACGTCTCCTCCACTGAACGTTTATCTCTTTTATTTTCGCTCGGAACTGTGAAGACAGAATACAAGATATAGATGTTAGAAATAGAATGATGAATGATTATTTGATATGTGGTCTGTACCAACTTGACACTGGGTAACTTCATCTCCAACACCATTTGCATATACAGTAAAAACTGCTTTAGTGACCACCTGTCTACAAAGACCATCTGTCTATAAAGACCAAATTTTTTGTTTCCCACCCTCATGTATAGACCACTTTTCTTGTCTCCCTTGGGTGGTCTTTATAGACAGGTTTCACTGTATATCTCACTTTGCATCTAATAATCAGCCCTATTAAGCATATTTACATGTCTATCTATCGAATCTAAGAACCTTACTGAAGAGGGAAAAAATGCATATTGCACGATAACAAATTTTCTATTTTCAAATCAAAACAATGAAAAAGTTGACTAAGTAATACTGCAATAAACATATTTATTAGTACCTTTAAATATCATGAAATTAAAGAAGATAACACTCGTTAATGTCATCTTCAATCATGAAGAAAAAAACAATTCATGGAAATTAAAATTCTATCCTCATAATCATCAAAGTTTCAAATGTAATTTTGGTTCCATAATACTTGCTCTACAGTAACAGTCATTTCCTTACAGTAAAAAACAAATCCTAAATTCAAATTTGGACCAAACACTTCACCTTAACCCGGCCCTAAACAAAACACCCAAATTGCAACCAGAACCCTAACCCTGTCTTTTCCACAAAATAAAGACTGTCCAGAGTAAATGTCACCAGGGCCTGTTGCAAAATGTACCATTGATGGTAACTTTGCCATCAATGGTAACTACCATGGAATCCTTGATCTTGATTGGCTGTTGAGCCCTGTTACCATGGTAGTTACCATAGATGGCAAAGTTACCATCAATGGTAAGTTTAATGCAATGGGCCCCAGATCATGTGACAGATCACCCGACTTTAATGTACATGGATGGGAAGAATCTATGGAAGACTTACCGAAGCCAAACTGCTTGTTTGGTGTGAGATGACGGGCTGCATCTTTGGCACTCTCCTCCCCTATCAAGTCTTTGTACTTGGCCTTGTAATCTGAAGTGGGTACCACCTTGACCGGTTCTCTTGCCTCTTCCACCTGCCTTGCCTTTTCCGCCTCCTCCGCCTACACAGATTTCACACAACAGGAAAAAGTGAAATAATGCTGTAATATGTTTATTTAAAGGCATTATTTAATAATGCCAAATCTGAGATGCATGGTCCTAGGTATTACATCAGTGTCTGTGATATGGTGTAATATTGAAGCCCTAAACAAATTGCGCTTCAAAATGATCATGAAGTGCCTCAAAAAAGTAAAAATCTTTGAGTGACCGGTTTTACCATAAAAGTCCATAATCATTTTCTCCAATAGACTGGAGTGTTATAATAACCGATGGGAAAACAATTTTTGAAATTTCGAATTCCGATCATAAATATCTTGATAATCAGAAGGGCGATCGGCTTGAAAATCATGGGATTCCTGACTGACCTAAAGGTTTATAATTATAATCGCAGCATGAGCTAAATCCAGGATTTTGTTCAGAATCTGAGACAAACATACCCAATCCCTTTAAGGTAGTACATATATTTGATTGACCTTATTTTGAAGAGGTATATGTATGTGTTGTTATGTTTCTAATAGGTTTTGAACAGAATATTGCAAGGTTTCAGAGAGACTGAAATTAATATATACACAGTCTGTTCTGAATACAGAATACAGATGTTGTGGTCTTGTGGATAAGTCGCTGGACGGTGAAACACAGGATACAGGGTTCAAATCCCTGCCACAGCACTAACATCCTTTAGTAAGACATTAATCTACAATTGCCACACTCGACCCAGGTGAGGTAAATGGGTACCTGGCAGGAATTAATTCCATGAATGCCTAAAATGTAAAATGTCAATTCAAATGTCAATGCTATTATTCTATTTCTCTCTCCATGGTTTGTACAAACATGAGGGGAAAAAAGTTAACGAATAAGCCATACATTTTTATAATATACTTTGTGTTTATACTGATTATATCAATCAATTACAATAAACTTACCGGTACTGAATTCTCATTGTAAAAGGCCACATAAAACAAGAAAACAGAAGAAGAAAAAATGAAGGATTCTATCGAAACATACCACTTTCTTTGCAAGGAACCTGGCTTCCTCTGGGTCCCATTTCTCTCCTCTCTTGTAGGCATTTAGTTCATCCTCAGTAGGGGGGATTTCCTGTATGAAGAAAACATTCAATAAAAGGAATTATGCACATCGAGGGTTCAGTGACACAAAGACGTAACTAACTTTTTGAACATAGCTCCACAGATATACACTTGTTGTTGTCCGTGGTACCCATTGTACCTGGGCCCCGTTGCACAAAACTTACCATTGATGGTAACTACCATGGAAATCTTGATTTGTATTGGCTGTTGAGCCCTGTTACCATGGTAGTTGCCATTGATGGCAAAGTTACCATCAATGGGAAGTTTTATGTAACAGGCCCTGTAGTGTAAAGCATATTTGGATAATTTCATACATGTATTTTCAATGGACGACACGTGACGCATGATTTGTTTGTTTTAAATTTTTGTCCCTATTCTTAAAGGTCAGCAGTCTCTGGTTGGTGAAATATATACCTCAAAATAAAGGAGAAATGGGAATTCCATATGGATAACACTTTATTTAATGAAGAAACAAACGCGACCAGCCAAACAAGTTTACATTATTTTTGTTTTGATCCTTAAAACCACCAAAATGCACTAGGAAATCTACATTTTCACTGATAAATCCATGACAATAACCAACACTGTGCACTATCTCTCACATAACCATGCCAGCTGATACTTACTTATAAGCAGCATCTATCTCTCATATATCTCATAAATTCTTGAAATAATATAGTATTAATGACTGCTTTGAGAGAAATACATGTAGTTGTTATACGCTCAAGGGAAGGTTAGAATTGTGCTATTTCCCGAGGCGTGCCGAGGGGAATAGCCCAATTGTAACCTTCCCGAGAGCGTATAAAAACAACTATTTCTCGAATATTAAAGCAGTCAAAAATAGACTAAAAAATAAAAAATAATTTTTTATTTTTTTTTTGGTCGAAGATGGGATTCAAACTCTTGTGTACAATAGGTGATGTATCTACAAACAACGCCGTAGACCATTCGGCCATCGCGCACTGTTACCTTGTTTGGCAGTTTTCTCCGATATATACATTAAAATGAATTGAAAACGGATTCGCGTGATGGATGCTTCGCAAAAGCTCCATTAAACAGACCCTTCTTTTACTTTTGCAATGCATATTGGCACAAACTTAGATCAAGATCTATCGGCAGATGTTGTTTTTTTGTTTTTGGAAGTTTATTTTCGTCTTCATGTCAACAATGCAAGATAAAATTGTCGGTAAGATCGATCGAGATTCAATTGTATTGAAATTACCGACCAATTCTTCGCACACGTGCGGTATCCTGAATCGCTCAGACCATTTTTTAACATGTAAACCTATGGGGTAACCATGGAGACTGACCTATTTTCCCAATAACCATGGTTATTGGGATTTTAGAACTGTTTTAACCATGGTTACTGGGAATTTTCGGGAACAGTTAAAGTTTATGAATGCAATTTCGACCAATCAGATTGCTGGATTACTTATAAGTGAGGTATATAACAAAAACTATTGCTCCATACCTTTTTGAATAACATGATATAGCGGTCTACCTCTGCCTCTCCGAATGAGAATGAAGTCATTCCAGCTACCTCTGCAACGTCATGTCTGTAATACATAATGTTTAAAAGTGAATGAATCATCAAAATTGGTGGCAGGATTCTGAAGTACGCTTTAATTTTAAAGAGTACCGGTATGTACATGTACGGTATGTAACTTTCCAAAATGATTTTTTTTCATAGACAGTGCAAATAAAAAGTTTGCCCAAAATATTCAATTCTATTGAACATATTCTAAAGTTATACACATTAAATAATTAGGCCATACACGGATTCCCACCTTACATATGTATTTCTTACAACCAAATTCATTCTGAAAATCAATAAATATTAAAATCATTAAAGATTATACTTTTGATAGGGCAACAAAATTAAATAAAATTCCAAAGATAAAACACATGTATAAAATACGTATTTTTGCAGGGTAGAAAAGACAACTTTAATTGGGGATTTGGATGTCTACATTAATGCTTAATCTGGATTTGATGAAACGACTCATGAGTATGTACTGTACAACTCATTATCAAATAAGACAAAAATTGTATCTTTGGGGATTCTTTTCTCATTTAGCTTTCTAAAAACATTTTAGAGGTACATTGCCCACAACCCTATTTGTGTGTGTTCAGTTCACTGACTTGCTGTATGATGGATGGAAAACCATATAGGATTAAAGATAAAGACAAGTTATGTGAAAGAAACGTTGTGGACTCCATCAGAAAAGGTTGATCATTTTAGCATATAAGTATTGGTGTTCTCTGCAAGGTTCTGGAATCATTCAAATGATAAGAAATATGGCCCAGTCTTGGTAAAGTTACAAGCACTGTACACAGAAAGATGTAGAGGTCTATATGGGACTACGCACATGTGCGCGACACGTGCGTTATATCTATCAGGTCCAAATAGATATAATAATTTACCAAATATCAATTAGTAGGCCTTTTCTCGGCACAATTTGTATGATCACGTATTAGTATTAGTCAGAACATATTCTTTCACATGATTGGTAATAAGAGCTTCCATTTCATTTTTTGAGAGGGGGGCGTTTCCAAAACTAGAGTAGGGCTAACTCGGACCCGGGTACAACTCGGCCCAGATGCAAAAACGGTCATTTTTTGCATGTTTAGGTTTAGGGTTAGGTTTAGGGTTAGGGTTAGGATTACGGTTAGGGTTAGGGTTAGGGTTAGAGTAAGGGTAAAATTACAAAAAATGACCATTTTTGCAGCTGGGCCGAGTTGTCTCCTGGTCCGAGTTAGCCCGGATCCCCAAAACTGGTCTTTACCTTTGAGACTTACATTATGCTACGATAAACCTTGTCAATCGGTGGATACTTGAGCCTGGTTCTTGCGCTGTCATTCAGAAATGCATCAACTTCTTTCTCGACTTTTGCTCTGAATTCGTTCTTGCGCTTCCTGTCCTCCAGCTTCATCTTCTCTATCTGCTTCTTCCTCTCTACGTTTGAAGAAGGACAAGAAAAGAAGAGGGGTCAAGAAAAGAATAAGGGTCATGATATTAAGAAAAGGGGTAAAACCTCAGGATTAATCCCTCCAGCTTCATCTTCTCTATCTGCTTCTTCCTCTCTACGTTTGAAGAAGGCCAAGAAAAGAAGAGGGGTCAAGAAAAGAATAAGGGTCAAGAAAAGAAAAGGGGTAAAACCTCAGGATTAATCCCTCCAGCTTCATCTTCTCTATCTGCTTCTTCCTCTCTACGTTTGAAGAAGGACAAGAAAAGAAGAGGGGTCAAGAAAAGAATAAGGGTCAAGAAAAGAAAAGGGGTAAAACCTCAGGATTAATCCCTCCAGCTTCATCTTCTCTATTAGACCGAAAGCTTCAGTCTCTATAATCGTCGGTTGTTCCACTGAGACTACGTCTGGCTCCACTAGACCTCGGTTATACAGACTGAACGACTGCCTATACCACCACACGTTGAAGATATCACGGCTAGATTTTAGCCGTTAGGCCCCTCCCACAAACATGACAAACTTGCCACGGCCGTATTGTTATGCCCCCAAAATCCCCCAAAATGTCATTTTACCTCATGCATATCCAAATTTCAATTAGGCCTAGGCTATAATACATCGGTTCCACTTACTAACTTGATTGAAATAATCCGTTTAATGGTCCCTTTTAAGGAAATTATGGGTCAAAATCGACATCCATGTTGAAAATCTTGCAAGCCGTGTTAAACTCTCGCTGCCGTCAATCTCATCCCTTCTAGCCTACGCCGAAGGCAAAATGATTATGAAGGAAAAACTGTGCGCCATCTACACGTTCGTAATGGCGTTATCACAGTTTTTCCTTCATAATCATTTTGCCTTCGGCGTAGACTAGAAGGGATGAGATTGACGGCAGCGAGAGTTTAACACGGCTTGCAAGATTTTCAACATGGATGTCGATTTTGACCCATAATTTCCTTAAAAGGGACCATTAAACGGATTATTTCAATCAAGTTAGTAAGTGGAACCGATGTATTATAGCCTAGGCCTAATTGAAATTTGGATATGCACGAGGTAAAATGACATTTTGGGGGATTTTGGGGGCATAACAATACGGCCGTGGCAAGTTTGTCATGTTTGTGGGAGGGGCCTAACGGCTAAAATCTAGCCGTGATATCTTCAACGTGTGGTGGTATAGGCAGTCGTTCAGTCTGTATAACCGAGGTCTAGTGGAGCCAGACGTAGTCTCAGTGGAACAACCGACGATTATAGCGACTGAAGCTTTCGGTCTACTTCTCTATCTGCTTCTTCCTCTCTTCATTTGAAGAAGGTCAAGAAAAGAATAGGGGTCAAGAAAAGAATAAGGGTCATGATATTAAGAAAAGGGGTAAAACCTCAGGATTAATCCCTCCAGCTTCATCTTTTCTATCTGCTTCTTCCTCTCTACGTTTGAAGAAGGTCAAGAAAAGAATAGGGGTCAAGAAAAGAATAAGGGTCATGATTTAAGAATAGGGGTGAAACCTCAGGATTAATCCCTCCAGCTTCATCTTCTCTATCTGCTTCTTCCTCTCTACGTTTAAAGAAGGTCAAGAAAAGAATAAGGGTAAAAACCACAGAATCAATCCCAACAAAGCTCAAATAATACACACAAAATTGCATGGGCATTCAACATCGACATCAACAGCAAAATGTGCAAGGTAAGCAAAGCCCCTTCATATGCGTCTTCTGTTTTTGTTGTCTTTAAAAAAAAAAAATCTTTTGATGTTCCCCATTTTATTTAACATGCTTTCAGTTTCATGCTACAAAATCTTAATCAAAACTGTCGAGCTGTCACTAAGGCCGATGAAAGTTGATCTCATGGTTCTCGTCAGCGCCCGCATCAAATTTTGCTCGCGCACCAAAAAAGTTCAACACTCATCGCTGACGAAATTCCCGCGTCAAAAAGTCCAGATATGAAATTGCCGCCTCAAAAAATCAACAATATTTTTGATTGGCTGCCGCGCGTGGCCCATGTGACACGCGTCCATGGCGATGTCTGCCAAGTCGATCGCTGATTGGTCTAAAGTAGCGGGCGGCATTATATGCCGCCCGCTACTTTAGCTGCCTATCGCGTAGGCCAGGAATAGTCTGCGGCTAGACACGGGGCGAATGTTTTGCCTCACGCCGTACTCCGGCTTCCCGCTACCGTACCGGGTGGGAGCTAACGCGTATTAAACTGTTCAGTGCATTGTGTACGTTGCCCAATATACTAGCTCAGGACAGCAACTTATCTGTACTATTTATCGATCGCTTTTGGCCGCACTGTCAGTCAAAATGATTCTTTCACTTTGTGTGCCTCGGGGCAGCAGACTGCTTGTCAAGTGGAAGATAGTTTGTGTAGATAGTTTTGATGAAACCTTGACATTTGAAAGGTTTTTTGAGTCTGTGAAAAGAGGGGATGTGCTCGGCGTGCCTCCATGCATTGAGTGGCCACACGGGCCAGGCCACGATGTACATCAGCAGCAGCCCTGTGAAAAGTTTGACCCCGCGGTTCTATTGGTTTGTATATGAAAGATGAATTTGGATCAAAATCCCTCATTCAAATTCCAAATATGCCCGCGAGAACATGAAATCAAAGTCAGATGAAAGATGAAAGTTGAGCTAAATCCCTCATCAAAATCTCAACAATGCCTGACGAGAACCATGAGATCAACATTCATCGGCCTAACAACACATCAGTATGGAGTACTAACACACATTCCTAATCAAAGTAGACATTTGTTGACCTGTTCTGTACAACAAGGTTATTTACTGAAATATGACATGACACTGACTGACCGATTTTTAGCAATAAAAAAAAAGGTTCATAAACTCATTATTCATAAATTCTTGCAGTGAGTCAGCCTAGCCTGTGTTGGCTGTAATGTAAGTTCAGCTGAAACTAAAGTTTACCGCGCGGCCGCGGAGCACGGGACTCGTTGCCTCTCCACAGGCCACAGCAAGCCACAGCCACGGGGTCAGAGTTGATGCAATTACCGGTAGCTTGGCCGCAGCTCTGCACTAGCACTTCTAGTTCTACGTCGCGGACGATTTTATCAAATGCAAATTGCAAAATAACTAATCATCAGGTAAAATTGTATCTCCTTGACTCTCACCTTGTGCTAACTTCTTTTCTTTCTCTCCTACTGAAGGAGGTTTCTCCATGGAACTCAAAATACTGCCCAGTAAATCCATTATTTAGCGGTGTGTTTATCGGCAACAAACTCAGTTGGGCCTGGGAATTTACTGAGGGTAGCGAACATTTTTCATAGCTAGTTAGCATCGGGTTACGTTTTGCCGATTTATAGCGATCACAAATAAAACAACAAAAACAGAAACAATTTTTTTTTTCTGTTTTTATTGTTATTTCTGAAAAATTAACAAAGTAAAAGCAACAATATAATACATAATATCATCTTAAAACTACAAAACAGGCACGCACTCATGCACCCATAAACACGCACACACACACAAAACAGAAAAAACTTAATACTTTGAATCTGGAGTATGATCCAAAGGGGTAATTTTGCGGGATGTTCTTATCAGCTGTAAAATTAGATCTAGGGTATATATATAATGTTGTTTTTTGTTTTCTTGATAAAGGGCCGGGGCATACTTGTCCTAATGTTCGCCATCGATCATGCTGGCGCGCGGATCCAGAATTTCTTAGGCCTTTAATTAATAGGCCCTAGGTCCAGGGGATGGTTTTAGGCATTTAATCACGGTCAGATCGATGAGCATATTTTGATACCTCATTTTTGTGACAATGACAGGTCACTATTCTGTCTTTCTCTCTTTCTTTCTATTTCTCTTTTATAAACTTTTTCTAGAGGGGAGCTCGAGCCCCCCCCCCCCCCCAGGGCCCTAGGTGGAATCCAGGGGACAGAGCCCCGGAAGCTCAGGGGTTTTAGGCATTTCATCACGGTCAGATGAGAATATTTTGATACCTCATTATTTTGTGACACTGGCAGGTCACTATTCTTTCTTTCTTTCTCTCTTTCTGTCTATTTCTCTTTTATAAACTTTTTCTAGGGGGGAGCTCGAGCCCCCCTAGAATCCCATAAAATACAAGAATTAATTTATACATGCAGAATTTCAAAATAATATTCTTAGCCATTCAAAATATGATTAGAAAATACATTTACAAATTGAAGTTTACTATTTTAAAAATATCACAGATTTAGTTGGCAAAATGATTTTAGAAGAAATAAAAAAATCAGAAACACTTTGCAAAAAGTAACCACTTTTTCATAAATTTATTTTCTTTCAGATTTGTTTTACATAATTTTCCATGCTATAAAAGCACTTTATCGCTGATATTATGTGTTTTTCTTACTTTGTCAACCCTCCTGTTTTAATGTTTTCGATTAATAGTTACAGTCAGCCTTACTTTATACTACATATATTCTTTTGTCATGTGTAAATTTGCAATTTTTGTTTGTTATATATTTGTAAAAATGCAAAAGAAAAAGAAAAAATCAAACAGATATAAATAAATCAAACAAATCATACTAATACTGAAGAAAGTTTACATGTACATTGTATTTACGTTGAAAATCAAAATATGAGAGAAATGATCCATCTGTTTCTAAAACATCGTTAACAAAACGTACCCCCTTATAGCACACCAAGACTTAAAATAAATTACGTTATTATTAACGTGTATTTTAGGGTTATTCCAAAGGGGTTGACATGCAATATCATCTACAGTGAATTGAGTAAGGTCTGAAAAGGCCGATAATACCTCTTCCCAAAATGGGTTGCGCGTTGTAGTGGCTAATTCTTTTTAATATTCAGCCCCCATGAATAACTGAAGAGATGTATACGATGGAGGTATAAAGAATGATTGGAACGTATAAGAGTGAAACTTTCAGTTGAACAAATAAATCTTCTTATCCATGATATCTTAAGTAATTAAGAAGCAGAGCTTGTTGAAGTATTAGTTCCTCAGAGGCTGGTTCACAATATGTCTTAAAAGCAATGTATATGCCTACATAGAAGGGAAAAAAAAATTAAAGTATGTATAGTAAAGAAATTATGAATTTTGTGAGGAAAAAAAATTATTAAAAAAAAGAGGGGGAAAATGGTAAAATGCAAAAAAGAATAAGAGATAGAAAAGGATAATGAATGATTGCAAAAGCTTTAGAAAAATGAGGTAATATCAGCAGAATGAGGGAGAAAGGAATTGTTAATTGCCCGGTATTATTTTCAATTGCCCGAATATCAGCTTTTATATCTCACATATCAATCGCGTAACACAATTAAAATGAGGTCGTCACATGACAAATAATATAGGTTGCATAATTATCTTGTCGCAGCGACAGTAAAAAATATCTCAAATGCCATTTTTCGCTGAAGCTGCATAGACATACACGCTAGGATCGAGCTAAAGAGCTATAATTTTGCGAAATACTAGTACCTATTGGTTATTGTGGCTTTCATCGAAAGGGTGCGGTGCGGCGCGGCGCGGTGTGGTGTGCTCAACGCACCCATTCGATAAAAGAGGGGGGGCTTTTCTCGAAAGGGTGCGTTGAGAGCGGAGTACCGTTTTAACACACCCTTTCGATAAAAGAGGGGGGGCTTTTCTCGAAAGGGTGCGTCGACTAGTCTTTCGCATCAGTCGTTTAAAATGAGGATCTCGGTCAAAAGGTAATAGTTGCCAATTTAAGTATATCGAAAATGTATTAAATAAAATGGAATGGTCTTGATTACAGAGTGGTCTCTTTCGTTATTACTATGTTGATGGGGGAGACAGAGAGAAGGAAAAAAGGGAAAGGGAAAGGGAAGATAAAAGGAAAGAATAAGAAGAAAAGAGGGAAACTGGGGGGGCGAAGGGCTCTTGCCTCCTCAACCCCCCCCCCCCCCGCCAAAAAATAAATAAGAGAGAGAGAGAAGGGAAAGGGAAAGGGAAAGAAAATATAAAAGGAAAGAAAGAAGAGGAAGAAGAAGAAAAGAGGGAAACGGGGGCAAAGGGCTCTTGCCTCCTTTCTTTTCTTTCTTTTCACTACATATATTCGTTAGAATAATAATACGACAACAAAGTTGGAAGAGCCAGTTTATCACTATGTTATCTCTTGTTTTGATAATTTGTATTTATGTATTATATTATTTTTGTTGTTTTATTTCATTTCTAACCACAATTCAACTATTTTGACCCAAAATCAAACACATTAACTTGAAACAAGACCAAATAACCAATGTTAACTATACGTCCGATTTTCAACAAAAAAATGTTTCACAAGATGCGTAAGACTCGAAAGAAAAAAGTCATGAAAGAAAAACTTTATATCTGCCGCGGTTCCGGAGTAGTCGCGAAATTACTAGAGAGCACTAATCTTTTTTGGGGCCCTCGAAAATTTGAAAAATCGTACCCCCCCCCCCCCCTTGAACGCCAGGGGGGGGGCTATCTCCCCAAAACGGTAAAATTAACGTGTTTTTTTTTTTACACGTTTTTTCACAGGACGGAGCCCTCAGAAGCTTAGGGGTATTAAACATCAAAATTAACGTCGGATGAGCATAATTTTATACCTTATTTGTGACACAGGGGTCACGAATTGGCGTGGGGTCCAGGGGGTGGAGCCCCCGGAAGCTCAGGGGTTTTGGGCAATAAATAACGTCAGATGAGCATATTTTGTATATCTATTTGTGACACTGGCAGGACACAAATTGGTGTTGGATCCAAGGGGCGGAGCCCCAAGAAGGTGAGGGGTTTTATACATCAAATTATCGTCAGATGAGCATATTTATATATCTATTTGTGACACTGGCAGAACACAAATTCTTCTTCCTCTTCCTCTTCTTTCTTTCCTTTTATCTTCTCTTTCCCTCTCCTTCTCCAACATAAGATGCAAGACGGATATAATTATATCGACTCACCTTCTTTCCAAGAACCATACGGGCCTGAAATCCCCCCCCCCCCCCCAGCATCTTTGCCTGCGACGCAGTCGAAACCTTCAAAGCCAGACTCTGGGAAGCCATCCAAGGGGGGTAATATAATCATAGTCCCTCCCCACAACTGCAATGTGGTGGGACTTAATTCTAAAATGTTCTAGAAGCAACAAACACTCTCTCTCGAACAATAACGTTCTTATAGGTCATCTTTATATCCCTCTTGAGGATCAGGACCAGGATCAGAACAGATTCTCTCTCTCTCTTTTATTGTTTTTTGGGCGGGGAGGGGGGGGGGGGAGGGAGGAGGCAAGAGCCCTTCGCCCCCGTTTCCCTCTTTTCTTATTCTTTTTCCTCTTCTTTCTTTCCTTTTATATTTTCTTTCCCTTTCCCTTCTCTCTCTCTCTCTTATTTATTTTGTTGGCGGGGGGGGGGGGGGGGGGGGAGGCAAGAGCCCTTCGCCCTTCGCCCTTCCCCCGTTTCCCTCTTTCCTTCTTATTCTTTTTCCCCTTCTTTCTTTCCTATTATATTTTCTTTCCCTCTCCCTTCTCTCTCTTTCTCTTATTTATTTTTTGGCGAGGGGAGGCAAGAGCCGTTCGCCCTTCCCCGGTTTCCTTCTTTTCTTCTTCTTTCTGTTCTCCCTTTCCTTTTATATTTTCTTTCCCTTTCCTTTTCCCTTCTCTCTCTCTCTCTTATTTATTTTTTGGCGGGAGGGGGGGGGGAGGTAAGAGCCCTTCGCCCTTCCCCCGTTTCCCTCTTTCCTTCTTATTCTTTTTCCCCTTCTTTCTTTCCTATTATATTTTCTTTCCCTCTCCCTTCTCTCTCTTTCTCTTATTTATTTTTTGGCGAGGGGAGGCAAGAGCCGTTCGCCCTTCCCCGGTTTCCTTCTTTTCTTCTTCTTCCTGTTCTCCCTTTCCTTTTATATTTTCTTTCCCTTTCCTTTTCCCTTCTCTCTCTCTCTCTCTTATTTATTTTTTGGCGGGAGGGGGGGGGGGAGGTAAGAGCTTTCGCCCTTTCCCCGTTTCCCTCTTTCCTTCTTCTTCTTCTTTCTTTCCTTTTATATTTTCTTTCCCTTTCCCTTCCCTCTCTCTCTCTTATTTATTTTGTTGGCGGGGGGGGGGGGGGAGGCAAGAGCCCTTCGCCCTTCGCCCTTCCCCCGTTTCCCTCTTTCCTTCTTATTCTTTTTCCCCTTCTTTCTTTCCTATTATATTTTCTTTCCCTCTCCCTTCTCTCTCTTTCTCTTATTTATTTTTTGGCGAGGGGAGGCAAGAGCCGTTCGCCCTTCCCCGGTTTCCTTCTTTTCTTCTTCTTCCTGTTCTCCCTTTCCTTTTATATTTTCTTTCCCTTTCCTTTTCCCTTCTCTCTCTCTCTCTTATTTATTTTTTGGCGGGAGGGGGGGGGGGGGAGGTAAGAGCCTTTCGCCCTTCCCCCGTTTCCCTCTTTCCTTCTTCTTCTTCTTTCTTTCCTTTTATATTTTCTTTCCCTTTCCCTTTCCCTTTTTTCCTTCTCTCTGTCTCCCCCATCAACATAGTAATAACGAAAGAGACCACTCTGTAATCAAGACCATTCCATTTTATTTAATACATTTTCGATATACTTAAATTGGCAACTATTACCTTTTGTCCGAGATCCTCATTTTAAACGACTGATGCGAAAGACTAGTCGACGCACCCTTTAGAGAAAAGCCCCCCCGCTTTTATCGAAAGGGTGTGTTAAAACGGTACTCCGCTCTCAACGCACCCTTTCGAGAAAAGCCCCCCCCCCTCTTTTATCGAATGGGTGCGTTGAGCACACCACACCGCGCCGCGCCGCACCGCACCCTTTCGATGAAAGCCGGTTATTGTGACGTAGGTAATGCCAATGCGCATCGCGTATGTGGAATAACGCACGAGCAGAAGCGGCTCGCTATTAAGTATTGAACTGTTGTGGTCATCAGGGGTCATCATTAGTTTATCTTCTCATTGGAAAATTAATTGTTGATGTGTGATAGGCCTACAAAGCAAATATTCACCTCCTTTATTAGGCAGGATGGACACATTTACTATCATTGCCTCGGTGATCTCTGGGGTGACTTTATCTTTCCCTCGCCTTCAGCTCTGGTAGATACATGTAGTTGCCTCGAAATTTTTTTTTGTTTGCTCCCGAAAATTTGAAAATCGCGCCGGCCGAAAATTCGCTAGGGCGGGGGGGGGGGGGGGGGGGGGTGCATCTCCAAAAAAAAGTAAAAATTAACGTGTTTTTACACGGTTTTTTTTCCCGGGGGCGGCCCGCCCCCCCCCCCCCCCCCCCTCCTAGATCCGCCACTGGCCCCTTGATTCCTTTTCTTTAAAGCTTTCCCGGGAAAATCTTGTTCTTTAATAATGATAATAAAAATAGAGAATATTTATTAAGTGCATAATAAATTGAAAGGCGCTTTATAATCATGACAACTTTGAATATATTATATACACCATAATAAATAACGTAGTAGTTAAGCAAACAACAACAATATTTATGGAAAGTAAACCAATTCCTATTATTACACCTGATAAGTAAAACTATTTGGCATGACAAATTACAAATTCAACAAACAGACACCCATAATGTCGAACCAACCTCCTAACCAGCAATAGACAAAGCAGCTCTAGGAAACCCTCGAAAACAAATAAGATTTCAGGGCTCTTCCAAAGCTGTCAGTGCTCCCGACAACTCGAAGCTGGTCAGGAAGTTGCATGCTCCACAAGACAGCGCTGCCGTTGAAAAGTACGAAAAACATACGTTTGTGACAGTCCGGAAATTCTTTATTGAGGAGCGGAGATTTCACCGGGTATGTAAGAAGAAATAAGATCAAGAAGATAAGTCGGGATTTGTGAATCATTACCTTGTGACACAACATAATAACTTTGTAAACAGAGTAGACCAAGATTGGCTGTCATCAATAGGCGTTATGAGACATTATAGATGCCTTGACGTTGCTTACACGATAATATTATTTGCTGATGACGAGCGAACTTAAAGTCGAATGTCATATTCTTGATACTAAAATGGATGTTGCATGTGTATGTCAGTCATGATTCAAGGCGACGCTTTGAAAGGATATGTTTTTAGAGCTGTTTTGAGATTGCTCGTGAAATTAGCAGGCTGGTAATGTATAGCTCTTTATAAGTTGTATTGGAGGTTATTCAAAGAAATGGACCTGCACGAGAGGAAGGCTCTATTGATGTATATTGATGCTGATGATGCTTTCCTTAGTAAATCTCACATTTTCCAACATAAAAGTCTTTCGTCCCTCGAATAATTGCCTTTTGATTAGCTTCTAAACCTCTCTCACAACCCTCACTCTCTTTGTGTTTGTGTTCGTGTGTGTATTTCAATACCTTTATTCGTATCACACACGATCCATAACAAGATTGTAGAATAATCGTTCCTTCTTTATTGTCATGAAATTGATTACGGGAATATGATTTATTCTTGACTTAGATGCAGTTTACTTTCAAAAACCTCCCTCAAACTGTAAAAACGCAAACCAAGGAAACTGATTTTATAAAAAGCATCCAACATATCTGTCAATGAGCGTTTAAAAGATACCGAGATTCGATCATGGTACTTTAAAGGTTAATCCTGCGTTTCTTCTGCCTCTATATTGTTATCTCACTCCTGTCAAAAATTGCATATAACTTCTCTTTTGTGTGTAATTTGTATTTTTTTCATTTTAAATAGTTTGTTATTGTGAGTGAGTGATGTTATTTTGGAATGGCGTCTCTACTTTTGTAGACTGACTTGCGAAAAACAGCCTAGCAGTCGTGTCTAGTGGATATGTCACCGACTGTGGATCACAAGGTCCGCGGTTCAAGTCCCGCCGCAGCATTAATGTCCTTTGGCAAGACATTGATCTACATTTGCCACACTCCACCAGGAGTTAAATGGGTACTCGGTAGGATGCGAAAGCTAATGTGGTTAGATTAGCAAGTGTGCGCTTGTAAAAATGACGCCTGGCTGGAATGCTCCCCAGAGAGTGTAGAATGTGCATACATTGTGGTGCGGGTAAGCCTGAATCCAATGACTGGGGTAATAATATACTTATCTGTAAAGCACTTTGAGAGGGCCTCCGGTCCTGAAAAGCGCTATATAAGAACGAGCTATTATTATTATTATTATTTTAATACCGTATTGAAATAAATAAACAATAAAAAAAAAAAACAGACATCTCCCGGGAACTGTGTTAAGTCATACGGATAGATCAATCAAGTTTTGATAAGATGTAAAGTTTAATTATCAAGAATAAAACATATTGTCACAGTGTTTTCATGAAAAGAGGTAAGGAAAAAAAAAATCGATGTTAGGGGCCACAGTGTATTCTACTTCTGGTTCTTTCAGTTTCTTTATAAGGCCTTTGATATTATGTTTTTAACACATCAAGTCATATTCACGCATCACGCTTTATTATGATGTATTTGGATTATCACCTATTATAATGGCAATTGGGAGCAAGAACTGGGCGGTCATCCCTTCTTAACATTTTGGCCAACTAACACATGCATGTTTGGGGCTTACATGATCCATCCCTCGATTGAAATCGTGGATCTTGATCCGGCAAGTAGACTTTGACGCTTTACATTATTATTTTTTTTTTTTTTTTTTTTTTACTGGTAACCAATGAAGGCGAGTCAACATGGATGGTTAATCACGACTGGATCTCTCCCCCTTGCTCGTTCAGTATCGCAGCACAATTGTGCACAATTTGCCATTTGCCATTTTGTTATATCTTTCTCGGTTAAACTAAACAATAGAGCATTACAGCAATCAATCCTAGAGGAAACGCATGCATGAATTAATTTCTCAATGGTTTTCTTATCTACATAGGAAATTTCTTATTTGTCCAATTTTTCTAATTGCACACATCGCTGAACGGCCTGTCATCTAAAGTGATCTTGAAGTTGCAGTTGATGATCCATAATACACCCAGGTTTCTCGCTCCTGCTTTTTCAAGCAAGCGTTAATTATCAAAAACCAAGTCCCGCTGTGTCAAACGGTGACAGAAAATGTCATAACCAGCGCGGTAATCAGCGTCTACTGTTGATACTTATCAATATTTAATCTCTTTCCGCTAAATTTCAGATACCTGTCAGTTCACGTACTGGATAGCCGATGAGAAAAAAGCTTTCATTTGTCTAGTTCGCTCTAAAGCAAACATAATCATCAATCAATTATTCATGCCTGTGAGTCGACAGTACACCATTTTCCTTAAATCTGTTCAATAGAATTTAAACACTTGTCCAATCTTGTCAAAGGTTGAAGTGTTATTTTTCAATCACGTGCTGTAAGTCAACTCACCAAAGTACATCATCATTTTGAATATTTATGTATTGAAAAGTGTCAGAACTTTCAGTGTGTGATAAGTTTGTTTTAATACAAGGGGAATATGAGAAGAACAGATCAGTGAGGTTTAAGAACAGTCGGACAATAACTTTTAATGAAATACTTTAAATATATGAGTCAAATTGGCAACGCAGTGTCTAGATATGATGTCACCCCCTCACATTTTGACAATTCCATTTTGATCAAATTTTTAAAGATTTTCTTCATGCCTATATCGATCACATCACGGATAACACATTGCCAATTCGTTTCAAAGATTCATGATTTCAAGATTTTGATAGATTCAATACTTTCTTATTGATGTCTGATTTTTCTCAAAACTTTTACTGAATTGTTTCCCTAGTGTTTCTGCTTCTATTAACACCAATTTAATATCAGGGTGGACTTCCCCTTTAAGGAAAATCAATAACGAAAGAATGACGTCTATAAGTTTATTGAACGATACGAATACTGCGGAAAATGCGCTTGAATATATATATTATAAATTATGAGGGCCATAAAAGGGTATACAATCATGGGAAGGAGTATAAAAAAAAAAAGTAATATAGCGAATAATTGGATTATTGGAATTAGGACTTGCAACATTTTAAAAGAAGCAATCATAAAATCATACGATGATACAAAGTGATGATCCCGCGGACTCGGGGGCACTTAATTGGCAATTGATTAAAATCTCGTCGCGTAATGCTCAAACTGACTTCATACAGATATTACAGACGCGATCGTTTAGTTTAAAAAGGTTCTGCTTAGAAAAAGAACTACAGCACATCGCGAACGATCACATCGATGACGGTCATAAGTTGAGAGGTCTGAAATATTTCTTGACATGTTTGTGTAGTCTCTTACATAAATTACCGGCAATAAATCCTTCTTGTCTAATTAAGATATGAATTTGTCACGGAATCAAGTGACGATGAATCGTCTCAATCGTCTTCTATCATATCGACCACGGTTTTCATAGCATTTGGATTATGCGGTATAATCGACAATGGACTCGTTCTGGTTGTCGTCGGTTACAGTAAAGATCTTCGGATGCAACAAACTTGCTGATCGCCAACCAATCCTTGATCGACCTGATGACATCGGTGTTTCTGCTTGCGCTCAACTCGCACCCGGCGTCCTCACCGTATCTCAACCTGTGCTAATCAACAGGTTCATCTGTGCTTTTTGATGTCTTGGTATCCATTCTGGATGACCGTAAACGCCAGCTCAGTCAACTTGGTGGTGATAACATTCGAACGATTCTATGCCATCGCTTATCCTGTACGTTACCGTCAAGGAATGAACATAAAACGAGTGGCATCATTGTCTGTGATTCCTTGGTATATGGGATTTTGTTCAACGTTTTCTATTTCTTCTTGACAAGAATCGACGGACAGGTATGCTTGACTTTTGTGTGGCCTAATATGAAGTTCAAAAAAGTTATTGGGGTGTTGATATCAGTGTTCATTTCTTAGGTATCATCTGCATTATCAGTATCCTGTACGTCTTAATAGCTGTTCATCTTCGTCGTGGTCTACGTGGACAGACCGATGCTGTTAACCTGAGGGAACGCGCTCGAAGGAACGTCCTGGAAACTCTTCTCATTGTATTCGTCTGCTACATAGTCTGCTGGGCACCAATGACATCTATAGCTTTAACTACTTTCTCAAGGAACATGTCCAATTGAAAGGCATCCTTTATGACATCACCGTTCTGCTGGCCTTCGCCAATGCCTGGATAAATCCCATCATCTATTCCTTTCGATATGTCAAGTTTCAGAAAGCATGGAAGAAGATGTTTTGCTGCAAAAGTGCAGAGAAACAGGACCAATCAACCGTGTCTTCATGTAACCTGCTAACAAGAACCCGAACAGAGCCAGGGAAGCACCCGCAGGGAGAGGATCTGAGTCAGAGATAAAGTAAACTGATTGCATTTTATATGCATAATACCACAGAAGAGTTGGTCAAAACCGGGCGTTGATCGAGGTGTACAGTTAACAACTAAATTGACACAAACATATTCGTTATATTTCAAGTGTAGAATGCTTTAAACATGCCCTCAAAACTCATTTGTTCAAAGCGGCTTTCCAGTAGAATTTAGATTTACTTTCACATTGTCGTTAATTGTTCATTTTGTGTGTATTTTGTGTGTTTTTTTTGTGTACTTATAGTTTTTCTCTCCATGCGCCTCCAACACATTAGTCATGTGGAGTTGGCGCATTACAAATACTCTATATTATTATTATTATTAAATATTATTCATACCCTTGGTTTGTCCCGATTATGTTTCTTGAGAATGTGAAATAATTAGAGCTTCATCTAAATCTATTCACCAATCCATGCACCATTCATTCTTGAGTTAAGAAACACAAAGACCGTCAATATTACAAGGGGTTGAATAATCTAGTTGAATAACTGTATTCATTTTGTGTCCACAGTCACTATGAACATGAACTCCCTTCACTGCTATTATGTAAAAATGTGTAGAACAGGTGTCCTAGGCATATTTACCTGTGCTACACATTTTTACATAATAGCAGTGAAGGGATGTTCCTTTGTCTACCTGAGGAACTGTATATTTTGTCCTATTTCTTTGTCCGTCATGTTCATAGTGTGCACGGGAGTAAGAAGTAGAATCTGCCTGGACACTTGATGGCAGAATATTTGCCCTTGTAAAGGCAAGTGGCGGGTGAACAAAGAAAAAAGTCATCCGATATCTCCAAGAATTAGACATGCTCTGATAAATAGGATATAATTTTGCACTTAGTGTACTATAATATAATAACACAGATACTTACCTTTTCCTTGATAAACATTATATACCTAGTCACGAGTCTTATACTCTCATTTTCCATATTACTGTATAATCAATTTTTTAATCATTACTTTGTGCTATAATTATGTACTCGTAACAACGATGTGTTTATAATTGATGTTTGTGTATAGTGTGTGCTTGTTCTTATCATGATTGTGTACCATTGGCAAGATTCCAAGTAAAAAAGATATGTATTTTCCAGCTTCGAACTTGTGTATATATGTCCTTTCTTACTAATTTGAAGAAATAATACATGCATTTTTCTGAAATTGACAACCCAGGTACAAAATACCTGGCTCCTCGTGAACTTGACAATTATTATGATCCACTTAAATTCGTGAAGCTCGAGAGCAAATTTTGATAACGTAAATATGTTTCTATGATCTTTTAAATACAAGTTTTCGTTCATCGGTCTGACTGAAACATAGCTTAAACATGATGAACCAACTTTTGTTCCAACTACCTGATTATAATTGTGTAACAAAGACAGTGTCGAAGTGATAACGTGGAGGAGGTTGGGGTATATAATATATATATATGTATCGTAACACGTTGCAAGAAAAATAACGACATATTTGTTTTGTTATATCGGTATCGACCTCCTGGTGAACAAGTCACTTCATTTTTAAACTGTGTTGAACCATTGTTAAGACAGGTTGCAAGGGGGAAAAGGAGATGCTTTATCTTGGTGACTTCATCATTGATCTTTTAAAACAAATTCATCTGTCACTAGTTTCCTGACACTTTTTTCTTCATAGATTTGACACCTTTCTTGATATTTATGGCTCACTGATTAATTCTTATTTTCCTGTAACAAAAGTTGATTCACGAAAGGAAAAAGTTTTAATAAACCATGTTTACTGCTTCCTGGAAGAAATTATGTAAAAAGATATATGTTTTATATCGCAAATATGTAGAAACTCCCAATTTAATACGGATTCAACGAAACGGAGTTAAGTCTTTTGTCGACTCTGCTTGTTGCTACAGCAGGCAGCCAGTGAAACGCATTCGTTTGATAAAATTATGGAAATGCAAGCACTCCTTTAAACAAACAGAACTTTCTAATTCCTAGCTCCATTTTTCCTGACTGAGGTGTCATATGAAAGGGCAGAAACTCAGCTTTCTAGAAATGTGATTTTCTCTTGAAATTCAAATACCGTCCGCCAAATTACATTTTGGTTTTCTCTCTTCAAATTCATTTTAATCACCCATGCGTGAATATGCATCATATGAGTTGCATCAAATGAAAGAGGAGGATGTAAGCTTTCCAAATATGTGTCATTTATTGATCATAAATGTGACTAATTATGATAAAACATCGATAATTCTCGGTTTCGTTTTTCTGGGACGCACTGAATAAGGCAGACTAATGGGACATGGTTGCTACTCCGAGTGTGAGTAGCAACATGTCCCATTAGTCTGCCTTATTCAATATATTTCTGCTCTGCTAGCATTGAGCACTTAACGGCAGGATAGAGCAAAGCTAAGTAAATATATATATAATTTCACATTTTAGTTACTTGGGAATTTGCCACCGAAAGGCTTTTTAGCCTTTGCTGATTCCCCACAACCTCATACTTTACAATATGTTGTTTTGATATGTGTTTTTTGTGTGTGCGTGCATTCATTAACAAGATTTGTATGTAAGTTATCGTCCCAATGTTTGTAACCATGTACTTTAATGTAAATCTACTAGATGTTTTTTTCCTTTTACTGTGTAATATGCAATGTTGTTATAATTTATGTACTTGCTGTTTTTAAAGCCCGTCTGCACTAGTTTGGTCAGGGGATTAGACCTCACTGCCAGGTCACTGATAGGTGGTTATCTCATCAAATCAGCTTTCAATGAACATAAGAAAAAGGGGATCATTATTCATTATGTGGACCAACAGGCACCGATTAGGCATTGTTTGCTATAAGAGGGCACTGTAGCTATAAGTAGTGCAGTGGTGTTTTAAATGAGATGTGGAAAAATAACTTAAAACTTGAAACTTAAATTGATTGAGATTTGTAATGTGATGATGAGTACCAGATGTACGTAGGCCTATACATGTAAATACACAATGTACAATAAAATTTAAATATGTTCATCAGCACTTTTTGTATTACGATTGTAATAATTCAACACAAAGGCTTAAAAACATTCAACTTAAAGACAATTTGAATTCCCTATTGTATTGGATATACACATCGTGCTCTGATTACGTAATGATAAGCTTTTGTCATGTTCATACATTGTCAACAGATGACGCAGAAGGCTAATGAATGGCTTTGGGTAGATTAAAAAAATAAGGGTCTTTTCGGGATCGTTTTAAATAGACCAATCTGAAGTTTGGGGAAGGTCCGTGGGCCGACAACCACTTGAATTATCACAGTCTTTACTAGCAACACTATAGATCATGTTGATTAAACAGAGGAGGGAAAAAAAGGTGGAAAATAAAATAAAACAAAGGTTGAGAAAAGTAAGAAATCAAGAAAGGAAAAAGAAATTTTTTTAAAATGAAAGAAAGGTAAAAGAAAGAGAGAAGAAAATTGTTAATAGTTCTTCACATTTTATTATTTTTTATTTTTTAACATATTATAGTACACGGAAAGGTGTACCTTTTGAGTCTCTTCCTGTCTCTTTCTCTCTCTCTCTGTCTCTCTCTCTCTCTCTGTGTCTCTGTCTCTGTCTCTGTCTCTGTCTCTCTCTGTCTCTCTCTCTATCGCTCTCTCTTACGCTCACACACACACCCTCACATGAAGAAGAGAAAAAACACACACGCGTATATATATACGCACACGCTCATACCATTATCTTCATTTTTACCTCAGTTAACTTTAACCTTTAACTTGATTTAACCTGTTAAGCATTTATATTCTTTGATCACAGAATACACAATGTTAATCCGTCACTGGCAAAGAGGGGTCGGACGGACATGCTCCACCCACCATCTTACTGGGGGGGGGGGGTGGGTGAAAAAAGAAAAGATTTTTTTTTAATGTGTAAAAATAGCCCACCCCCCTGTTACACCCACAAATGTAATAACGCCCACAAATGTAATAACACAGGGTTTTAGTTTTGAACAATTCGACAAAATATCACTTCAAATTTATTACATTTGTGGGTAAAGTCATTATTACATTTGTGGGGATTCAAATTATTGCATTTGTGGTAAAGTGGTTATTACATTTGTGGGTGAAATTATTACATTTGTGGGTAAAGTGTTATTACATTTGTGGGTGTTATTACATGTGGGTAAAGTGTTATACATTTGTGGGCGTTATTACATTTGTGGGTGTAACACCCCCCCCCCCTTTTTTTTAAATAAAAATAAATAGATTTTGGAGGGCCGTCGGGCTTCCAGCAGGAATATACGAAAAAGAAGGAGTTGAAGAAGAAGAAGAAGAAGAAGAAGAATAGGAGGAAGAAGAAGGAAAACGAGAACGAGAAGGAGATGGAGGCGGAGGAGAAGAAGGAGAAGGAGAAGGAGGAGAATGAGAAGGAGAAGGAAGAAGAAAAAGAAGAAGAAGAAGAGAAAAGGAAGTAGGCCTACACTGTAAAAGAAAAGTGTGTGGTGGGGTAGAGATTTTTCCATTATTTGGTCAGATCAGGTGAATGCTAAAATCTTATGTAAATGTCTGATGTTGATGCGAAAATTTGAAATAAATATGAGTAATGATAAGGGAGTTAGATTTATTGTTTGAAATAGATCACTCAATCTTTGAAATCTCAAGTTTGTCGTGTACAAGATTACATATATTAGTAATTCTTTTTTCTCCTTAGTACCTTCTCCTTTAGGGCACTCATAGGCGCCGGAAGTGGGG